>JAUMHE010000075.1:7396994-7407793 GCA_032359235.1 Enteromius mattozi
TGACTTTTTCTATATATATTTATACAGTATTTTTGTATATATATATATATATATATATATATATATATATAATTTTTTTTTTTATTATTTTTTTTTTTGCAACCTCAGATTCCAGATTGGAAAGCTTATTTATTGTTTAATGACTTGTTGTGTCGTCCAGGGACACAAATGAAGATATTCAGAAAAATGTCTGTTTTTCACTATGAGTCTTTTGACTATTTGACTTTCAGTTTAACTGGCTATTTGGCTGATCTGTCCCTTCCAAGACAGATATTAAAGTCAGGTTTTATTACAGGAGAACAACTGATGGCAATATGATAAAGGCTTCAAGTGAGAATTTGGGTTAGTGAGTTAGTGAAAAATATTTGACTATAAAATGCATGGTAGAAACTATGAAATATTCAAACACAGAAGGAGTTACTGATTTTATGCAGGTTGTACTAATGTTCCAGTGTGCTTGAGGCCTTTGTGTGTGTGTGTGTGTGTGCGCGCGCACTTTAGCAAGAGTCCTCCCTCTGGATTTGATGTGATGAAGCAGCACAATGAGGACAGTGATATTAGAGAAGAAATCCTAGGATGCACAAAAAAGCATTTATCTTATGAAATGAGATATTTATTTGAAGCTTTTTTGCTCATTTTTCTAAGGACATCTCTAGGGAAATAACAATTTTTAATGAGCCATCTTTAGATTTGTGAGGGGAAAAAAAGTTTACATGTCATAAAAATAGACCCTCTTTTTTCTTAAAGGCTTTTTTGTCTCCCAACGGTAGCAGGAAAATGAGCTGTATTAAATTGTACCAAGCTGAGAAAGGAAAATGATACAGAGCATAAGAGAAGCCAAAATGGTTCTGTAAGAGTCTGATAACGCCCTTGTACCAGGGTAAGACCTTTAATTTTTATTTCTCTTTTTAGTACAACTTCACTTTAATTTTCTTTTTAGTGAAAGAGATTCAGAAAATTGAAGAATCATTCTGAATGCATTAACATTGAGATTTGTTTTGTAAATGTGAATATTTTCGATGCAGAGTTGAGGAACTAAAAGTAGAAAACCTTTTTTTACTCATATCCACTTTTTTTTTACACTACATTTTTCAGGAGCACATCAGTAGCTGTTTTCAGTTTCCAGTGCAATAAGCTCATTTTCCCAACAAATAGCAGTTTATGTAGCCAACACGCTACATCACTTTTTTTTCTTTTTTTTTTAAATGTATGAATGAATGAATGAATAAATTAATTCTATTAAAGGCATAGTTCACCCAAAAATGAAAAGCTGATTTTTATCAGCTTACCTCCAGGGCATCCAAGATGTAGGTGACTTTGTTTTTTCAGTAGAATGCAAACAACGAATTTTAACTGAAATCGTTGCAGTCTGTCAGTCATATAATGGAAGTCAATGGGAACCAAACGTTCCAAAGCTTTGAGAGATAGAGCTAAAGACACAAAAAGATCGGTCTGTGCAAAAAAACTGAACAGTATTTAAATATATATGTATATATATATATATATATATATATATATATATATTTACCTCTTATATACCACAATCTCTAGCTGTCCTCAGCTCATTTACAACATCTGGCACGTGACGCTGGCACATAGATATATATACACATAAATGCATGCATAGATATCTATGTGCCAGAGCTTGCTGACGTGTTATGTGCCGGATGTTGTGAATGAGCTGAGGACAGTCTGAGATTGTGGTGTATAAGACGTAAAAAAAGATATAACTGCTCAGTGTATCTCCACAAGCCGTAGGGTTTAACTTGGTTTCGTCTGTATGTTTTTTTGTTTTGTTTTTTTGACTCTCAGAGCTTTGGAACGTTTGGTACCCATTGACTTCTATTATATGACTGACTGACTTGGATGCCCTGGGGGTAAGCAGATAAACATCACATTTTCATTTTTTGGTGAATTACTCTTTTAAGTTTTATTCATTTAAGTGAACTGGTTTGTTAACAAAAAGTTAATGCAAGAGTTATGCATACATACATACATGCATTAAAAAACAAAAACAAAAACATGTATTATCTTAATGTTAAATTCAACATTTAATACTATTTAATTTAAATAAAACATATCTGTTAGTATTTAATGGACTAACAGTGAACGGCTATATTTATTAGCTAACAATGATTAATAAATACTATAACAAATGTAATTAATACATTAGCTAACCTTAAACAATGGGACGTTATAATAAAATGTATCCTCTTTTTTTTACATTTTGTATTTAATGTCTATGTTTATCTTATAGATCCTCATAGTTTTTTTGCACCAGAAAAGTTTTAATTAAATAAAAAATGATATATTCCAATAGTTTTCCCCTTTAAATATATTTGTATGCGAGAAATTAGTTTTGCACTGTCGAGTGATACAAACAGTGAAAAGTGCTTTAGGACTGCGTATTAGCACTTCAGCCAATCCTATTCAAGGATCGGAACAAGTTGGAGGACTTTTGGGTCATTTTGTTCATAGGCCTTTTGTTGTGATTAGTGTCACATCCTTTTATTTTCATAGTTTAGTTTCTAGTTCATGTCATGTCTGTGTTCATTGTGACCTCCTTGATAGTTCCCAGATGTGTCAGGTAATTATACTTCCTTCCAGTGCACCTTGGAAACTCGTTGCTCCGAGTCGGGCATTTGTTATTTCGACATGTCACGCCTTCAAGTGGGATGCATAACAGTAGCTTTAACGCCCAAAATAATGAAAATATTATTTATTTGAGTATCAAAACTAAATGCTTGTTTAATATAGCAAACCCTAAAGGTTGAAATATTTTCACTGGAAGATGAACCTTTGCAGAAAAACTTTCTGTATTATAATACCTCTCTTCTCTTCCTTCCATATAATTAAGGTTTTAAGAGTAATGTTAGGGGGAGCAGTGGTCTACTTGGTCTAACGACTTCATCTTGATGCAGTGCTTTTGTCATTTAAAAAGACATATGTTCTCCTGAGAGCCGTGGACTGTGCCTGGATGTGTGGAGTACCGGAGCTGATCAGACTGTGTCAGAGACCTGCTGAGAAATAGATTACAGTGAGTCAATGCAGCGAAGACTGCTGCGAGTCAAGATGTCGCGTATGAGAGGATGTCAGTTAGCGTAAGTGTGTATGTGTGTGTTTAACGCCAGAGAGAAAGGGGAAGCACGCACACAGCCTACGGTGAGGATTACAAGGTTGGAGTTCTCCAGTAACCTTGTATGAAAGCATTTTCAATCAAATTTTCTTTTGCAATATAGGCCTAAAGAATATTGTGCTCCCTTAAGAACAATCTCTTAAAGAAATAGTTCACCCAAAAAACAAACAACAACAAAAAAACTCGCCCCTCGTGCATTCCGAAATGTAGATCACATCACAATAATGAAGTATAATACACACCTGCATAATACACATATGATATATTATCATTTCAAACCATTGCTCCAGCTCTTATCTGTAATGTTGCTTTCTCTGGTCAAAATAACCACTTGTATTGATTCAAAAAGAAATATGCACAGACCAGCTACCATTTACAAGCAATAACAGCCCAAACCGTTTTAAATAAATATGTTGGTGAGATGACAACATGGCATGGACTGTTTCACTGGAGGAACAGAAAGTTAAAAAAAAAAAAACCTTAATGATGGATGATGTTTTTTTTATATAAGCTGTTTGGATTTTTATACTGACGGCACCCATTCACTGCAGAGGATCCATTGGTGAGCAAGTGATGTAATTTTATACATTTCTCCTAATCTTTTTCGATGAAGAAACAAACTCATCTTTATCCTCGAATAGCCTCAGGGTGAGCAAATATTTAATTTTGGCTGTTCATCTAAAAATGACCCTCACCCTCATGTCGTTACAAACCTGTGTGCTTTTATTTTCAAACGGAACACAAAAAAAAATCTTCTTGCAGTTTTTATTTTAAAAAAAAAAGCAAAAAAGTCTTCAAATGTATTGAAAATCTTTCTTTTTTGTATGTAGGGCAGTTCTTTAGAAATATTAAATATATTCATCCTCTCTTCCATTGTTAATAGAGACTTGGATTAAATAATTTCTGAAGATCCTGCATGTAGATCCACTGAAGGCGGTGTGTGTAAGTGGTTGTATGAGAGTGTGTGTCACTGGGCTGTGGGAGTGGGATAGTGGGTGGCAGGTGGATGAAGAGCATTGCATGCTGGTCTGTATGGTAATAAGATATAATTGCACAGTACGTTCAGCCTGCCTGTCGTCTCTAAAATTCAAAGGGAATTTGCAACGTTATGTGCAGACTTTTCAAAAATGCTAATGGCTTTTTTTCCTTACCGCTCACAGGCATCTTTCAGTGCAATTAGATCCTCTCAACTGACTGTGTAATCACAAGATTTCCAAGCAGAAGGGGGAAAAAAACACTTAAATGTTTCTGTTAACTTTAAATTACACATAGTGAAGTGCCCTATACAGAAGTCTCTGGCAGCTTTTTGTAATCATATCCAGAGGAAATAGTCCCAGGAAATGAAGTTCATTATGATTTTGAATTAATTATAATGTGTAATGATTTAAATTGTATGTAACACACATTCAGATTCAACTTTAAACAAAACTCAAGAATGAAAAGAATGCAGTAGCTTAACTTGATTCATAAGTTGGTTCAAAAAGGGATTATTCAATCAGTGTTGCAGACCAAGACCCTTCCACTCAGACAGAGACTATCCATATTCTGCCATATATAATCACCAGCCATAGTTGTTTTGTTTTAACATGCCACTCAGCTGTGGGTTTGTCTGAAATAGCTAATATCACATTAATAGTCTGTGTGTGAAAAATCATTTACAGTTGAAACCAGATATTAACATACACTTCGGAAAAAAACACAAAAACTTTTTTTTTACTGTCAAACACTAAATCAGAGTAAACTATTTTTCTGTTTTATATCAATAAATATGGACATTTTTTGCATTTGTTAAATGTCAGAATCGAGCAAGAGAGATTGACTTTCATTAAAAAAGAAGTATACATACACTACGTTTATTGTTTCACGAGTTCGCGCTTCCTCATTATCATAGAGAAGAAAATAAAGCAAATTTGGCGTGCTGTCCAGGGGACGAGCCGGGAGTACAGCAGACGCCGAACCCTAGCGAGGGCAAGAGCTCGGCGTCCGGCTCGGTCCCGAATGCCCCCCGGAGGAAGGCGCGAGGGAAGAAAAGGTGGAGAAGGGGTGGAGGAGGGATGCACGAAAGGCGAGAAGCGGAAGAAGAGGAAACAGGGTTATTTATAGTAGGCGGAAAGGAACTGATTGGGCAGGTGTCACGAGGGATTGATTAGATAATGCCGGGCCAGCCGTGATCAATTCGTCCAGCTTCCTCCCGAAACTCGTTTATTAGCATAAACATCACGTCTTTAAACAAAAAGAAAATTCCAGATGATTCCATTCTGAGCTTAAGAAGCTTCTGATAGGTTTATTAATTTCATTTGAGTTGACTCGTGGCACACCTGTGGATGCTTATAAAGTACACCTCAAACACAGAGCCTCCTTCTTGACATCATGGGAAAATCAAGAGAAATCAACCAAGACGTCAGGAAAAGAATTGTGGACCTCCGCAAGTGTGGCTCATCCTTAGGAGCAATTTCCTGATGCCTGAATCCCAAGTTCATCCATTCAGGCAATAATGCGCAAGTATAAAAAACATGGGAATGTACAACCATCATTCCATTCAGGAAGGAGTCCCAGAGAGGAAAGTTTTTTGGTGCAATATGTGCGAATCAACCCTAGGACAACAGCAAAAGACCTTGTGAAGATGCTGGCCGAAACTGGTAAGACAGTTTCATTATCCACAGTAAAACGTGTCCTGTACCACCATGAGCTGAAAGGTTACTCTGGGAGGAGAAAGCCATTACTTCAAAACCACCATAAAAAAGCCAGACTACAGTTTGCAACTGCACATGGAGACAAAAATCTTTCTGGAGACATGTCCTGTGGTCTGACGAAAATTTTTTTTTAACTGTTCGGCCATAATGTTAAACGGTATATTTGGAGGAAAAAGGGCGAAGCTTTGAAGCCTCAGAACACCAGTAAGTATGGGGGTGGTAGTATAATGTTGTGGGGCTACTTTGCTGCAGAAGGGACTGGTGCACTTCACAAAATAGATGGCATCATGAGAAAAGAAAATTATGTGGATATATTGAAGCAACATCTGAAGACATCGGCCAGGAAGTTAAAGCTTGGCGCAAATGGGTCTTCCAAATAGACAATGACCCTAAGTATACCTCCAAATTAGTTACAAAGTGGCTTAAGGACAACAAAGTCAAGGTATTGGAGTGGCCATCACAAAGCCCTGATCTCAATCCCATCGGAAATTTGTGAGCGGCACTGAAAAGGCAAGTACGGGCAAGAAGGCCTACAAACCTGACCCAGTTACACCAGTTCTGTCGAGAGGAGTGGGCCAAAATTCCAGCAAAATATTGTAGAAAGCTTGTGGAAGGATACCCGAAACGTTTGGCCCAAGTGAAACAGGGCAACTCTACCAAAGTGTATGTACATTTTTGACTGATGAAAGTAGTACAAAAAAGATTCCATACAATTCTCCCTCGCTCGATTCTGACATTTGACAAATTCAAAAAAAATATCTTAATATTTATTGATCTAAAACAGAAAAAAGTTTACTCTGATTTAATGTTTGACAGTAAAGGAAAAAAGTTTTTGTGTTTTTTTCTGAAGTATATGTAAATGTCTGGTTTCAACTGTAACTGATATGGCCGTCTCTGCAAACAGTTTTACAGAAGGGTCATTGACATGACACTGACACTTTTTTACTGGTTCAGAAATACAGGCATAATGAGGCTAGTCATACTTACAAAGACTTTAGTACACCTCTTGGATGAATATTTCTATTATTGAATTAAAAGGCTGAAATTCAATGTGTTGAAAACGCATCAGTTAAAATGCTGCGAGACTGTCAAAGAGGTCATGAAAAGCATTTTCCCGAGGTGCACATACAAAACTTTTTTTCATCGAAATTGTAACTTAGATATAAACAGTCATCTTCAATACAAAGATGAAATAACTGTGCAAAGTGTTCATATCATTATATTTGCAGCTACTCCTGTAGCATTGAAGGCTGCAGTGCTAGTCAAAGACATTCATGTCTGCTGAGCACATGATACAACTCACTTTCTGCAATATCACAGATACTTTCAACATAACTAACACAGTGAAAAAAGATAAATAACTGACTCGTTAAAAAGTGTAAATGGTGTCATTGATTATAACAGGAGTTCTATTGTACAAGCAGAAAGCAAATCATAGATAGTCTGAAGCGATAATAAAGAGAATGATCTTTGATTGCTTTCTGTATTTAAGGGAGTCATATAAAAAAACAAAAAATAGGAATCACATCATATGATCTCTTTAAAATAATCACAATACTGCAGATAACAGATGGTTTTCACACTACCAACAAGAATAGTGTGAGGTTGTATGAACAGTGTGAATATATGTACATACTGCATGGCTTCGCAAAGCACATTACAGTTCTTTTGATTTCAAATCCTGAATTGCTGAATTAATAATTAATAATGAAACTTGAAACTTACTTTGTTTTACTTTAGAGTGCTCCTCTCTCTCTCTCTCTCTCTCTCTCTCTCTATATATATATATATACACACACAACCCAGTCGACTTTACTCGTATGAATTTGTACAATTTTTGCTAAATCGTATGTATCGTATGAGTGAGGTTGTGCGAATTAGTACAAATTACCATGATTTTGCCACCTCGTACGAATATGTACAAATTTGCTACACGTATATATAAGTGTGTGTGACAGTGTATGTGTATGAGACCGCAGGAAGTAGCACAGGAATATTTGCACAGCAATACACCATATGTGTCAACATTATCATTTAGGGTAAAAATCATTAGGATATTAAGTAAAGATCATGTTCCATGAAGATATTTTGAAAAAATTAAATGTAAATCTATCAAAAGTTTTGATTAGTAATATGCAATACTAAGAACAACTTTGGACAACTTGGCAATTTTCTCTTGCAACCTCAGATTACCTTTTTTAAATAGGTATATCTCGGTCAAATATTAACAAACCATACATCAGTGCTTTCAAAAAAAAAAGAAAAGTAAAAACCCTTATGGTTTTGTGCTCCGGGGTCTCACACACACACACACACATATATGAAACCAATATGACGAATAGTACATACTGTATTTAAACTAGTTTTTTTTTTAAAATAAGATGTCTTTATCGTGGGCACTGTTATATTGACAAGACAAAAATATGCATCAGTTCTGCTCATGAGATCTAGTTTACTTGCTTTACTTTGCCAATTCCACTGATTATTTCATCATCATAAGCCACTTCTTGTATCATCCTGGTATCGTACAAACATGTTTTCCCTTATTGGTTGATAAAACACCTGTTTGCTCTTACTAGCAGAAGTTAGATTAAAGGTTCCCAGATCAGCCATTCAGATTACGTTTGATTAAAGATAAACCTCTTGTGTGCATTTAATAGTGGTGGTTAAGCCAAGGTCAAAAACAGCTATTAAAACTATGGGTTTATTTTTTTTTATTCATGATCAGCATGGACAAAGCCCTTCAGCTTGTTATGGATTTATTTATTTATTTACTAATTCATCTTTTCATCATTCTTCAGATAGGAGCTTCAGAGGGGATAAGACATGCCTATAAACCCATTCCTTGCAAACCTGTACCGCCTCATAAAATCTGAAAATCATTTTCTACAAAAGGCCATTGTGGGCTCCTTCTCTGCTAGAAATCAATGGTTCTCCCAAATCGTCTTGAACAAGGCTGATTGCGTGAGGCAGATCGAAGAGCACAATAGACTTTCAACAACAGAGCTGTGCAAGCTGGGATTTGTTGAGTTAAGGTATCTTTTGACGTTGTTTTTTATTAACAAGAAGAACTGGAACAGGGTTTGTTTTTTTGTTTTTTTTTTACAACAGATCTGAATGTCTGCTTGTTTTGCATCACTGTTTTCACCTCCCATACCTTGTCCTTCTTAATTATTAAACAGCACCATTGGCCATTTTAATTTAATGCTTTAATAGTTTGTATGTGCAAAATGAAATGAAAAGATTATGTGTTGCGTTTAATCATGCTGATGACGTGCCATGCTGAATGCAGACTTGCTGACCGTGGCGTCCGTTTGTCGATCTGTTTGACTGCATTGCTCATTTGGGTCAAGTGCATGGTATAATCAATGATGCCTCTGGGCAGACGAGTCAAAGGCGATTTTTCACTTTAGAGGAAAAAAGAACAGAGAGGAAGATCAAAGCCTGGCATGGAAAAGCGGTCCACTGGCCTTGGCTTTGAACTTCATGCTGATATGAACTGAGTCCATCCCTCCACTAACAGAAAAAAAAAAAAAAAAAAAAAAAACTGCAATAGTGAAATAACAATAATCATACATGTCCCACAGCATGCTAAATAAGACTTAAAGGGATAGTTCAAATTATTAACACTCTTTTTTTTTTTTTTTTTTCCCCCTTTTTTAATCTTAATGCTGCTTTTCTATAAAATAATTGTTTGCGGTGACAATTTCCCAGTGAGCAAAAAAACAAAAAAAAACCTTTGATATATTTGTCATATAATAGCTTTGTGTGACAAACATACTGACATTGAAGCTATTATGATAATGTTCCTCTTCAGTGAGAGAACTGGATTAGACTTGATCCGTTGGAGAATCATTCATTCGACTGATCAATTGTTAGTTTTGGGAATCAGGTCAAAAAGCTCAAAAACAGGGATGCATTGTTTTTCTTCATATTTTTCACATAAAAAAAGCAATGATAAATATAAAATGCATTTAAACACATACATAAAATACAATTCAAAATACATTTCAAATACAGAATTAGAATAACAATTACTATATATATTTATTTATTTATTTATTTTTCTTTAAAGCCTGTGCTCTTTTTATTAAATTTTCTTTCCCCTTCAGTCGAGTCACTCCGACGTTACATATGGGAACTCGCTTGAGAGTCCAATTGCCTTCGAGTATTAAGAAAAGGCCAATGAAAATTAGCGTGCACTTGATTGCATCCAGGTGCACCTCATCACTGTGTGAGTATAAGAGGGCACGGATGCAGTGCACCTGCAGTTTTTCGCATCGGAGCCTCGCTGCATTTTCATGCTGAATTTGAGTCTGCACGGAAGAGATCTTCAAAACAAAAGAGGTCGTGCGAGTTCATGCTCTCTCATCACTGACAGCAAAGGAGTAACTGGGCAGCTGTCAGTAAATCCCGTGGGCTGGTAGCCTTTTTAAAGGCTGAGAGCAACCAGCCTTTTGCATACCAGCGAGCAACCCACTGAGTGACGGACTTCAGACGGACACGAGCAGAAGCAGGAGAAGTTGGAGCGCAGGCTGTTCCCTTCGACTCTCAAGGTATATGTTGCGGCTATTGCAGCATATCATGACGCAGTAGAAGGTACATCCCTCGGGAAACACCAACTGGTTGTGAGGTTCCTCAGAGGTGCGAGACGGGTTAACCCCCCCGAGACCACCTCTTGGGACCTTGCCATTGCCCTGCGTGGCACTTGCGTCAGTCGAGATAAAATATCTGTCACTTAAGACAGCACTCCTGACTGCGTTGGCCTCCATCAAGAGGGTAGGGGACCTACAGGCCTTCTCTGTCTATGAAGCGAGCCTGGAGTTCGGGCCGGCTGATTCTCACGTTATCCTGAGACCTCGGCCCGGCTATGTGCCCAAGGTTCCTACCACACCTTTCCGCGATCAGGTAGTGAACCTGCAAGCTCTGCCCCAGGAGGAGGCAGACCCGGCCTTAGAGTTGCTGTGTCC
>JAUMHE010000075.1:7433904-7475788 GCA_032359235.1 Enteromius mattozi
GTTTCCAGAAAAGTGTACCATATGCATCAGACGTTTAGCCAACGCTCCGTGGGCGTGACGTCTGAGGCTGAGACTATAGTCGGAATAACATTTGGCTAACGTTAGCATACACGCTAATTGGCCTACTGTTTTGCACCAAAATCAAAATTTCAACTTTTTTGATAATTATTGATATTAATGTCCACAGATTATTTCTGCAGTGGTTTGGTTCCGATCGGGCAAAAAACCTAGGACTAGTTCGTAAAAGTGGGTTACGGATATAGCTCAATTTTGTTAATTATTATATAAATAATATTAATATTTATATAGTAATATTAAGTATAATATTGGCACATTGTTGCTAATATAAGGCTATGTGACTTCATGAAGACTAATATTTATTTATTTATTTATTTAAAAACATTTTTTGAAGGGGGGAGGGTTTAATATCTGATTAATATATCTTTCAGATATTTCACAGACATTTTCTGTTTTTATTTTACATGTTTGATGTTGCATTTTTTTTTATATAATTTTCATTTACCTTGTTTATTTCCCCCACTGCTGCCCTGATCAAGGGTCATGACCCTCTATAATAAGAATACTTCAGAATAACCCCTCATATATTATATATTCCGATAAAGTCATTTCTGTATTCATGACCCTTTGACTTTGCAGATGAATTCTGTCTCAATGGCTTTTGTGTTCCATATAATAAAACAACGATTGCACTGATGTCGTGCAAGCTTTCACAAATCATATTTTCAGGCAAATTTACTCTATATTTGTAAATCTTTGTAATTTATTACTTTTGTATAATCTGAAATCTTGAAAGATTCTTTTCCATCTATTGTTAAGAAATGTTTCCTTGTCTTTCCTTGAACAGCTGCGCCACTGAGCTTTAGTCACATCAGACGATTTTAAGTTCAAATCTGGAAGGCTCAAAATCTAAGTGCAGATTATTCCTCCCATAATCCACTGCTCTCTCATCCAGTGTGCTGAGCGGGATTAAAGCCAGACTCTGCCAGATGTGAACAAAGCAAACCACTACCTCTTTACTCTTAGGAAAATCTTTCTTTTTTTTAGTTCTTAGAGAGAGAGAGAGAGAAAGAGAGAGAGAGATCAGTGGAAACCTTACCGTCTCATCCGAGGTCACAGGAAAGGAGGACACGAGGGAGGGTTTCTTAGCCTTCTCCATTTAATATAACATGTATTATTGAAGGTGGAAGTGTGGATGCGCCATGCTAATGCAGACGATTAGCCGCGCTCGAGAACTCTTCCAGAATTTGGCACAGAGCACATTAAAAGCATCTCCATTTCACAATAAAACAGTCATGTTTGTGGCTAATTTGCAAAGAAGCGATATGCTATCCGATTGCCGTGGAAAGGCAGGAGGTACCTATGCAGCAGAACAAGTGAGACTTGTGTAAGTGCTAGACTAAAGCCCCGCAGAGAGCTAGCTGTGAACCGCTAAGTGCAGATCCAAGCAACGCTTCAGCCGCCCGCAGTACTCGCCAAGCACCTAACCCAATTCCCCTCGCGCTCAGAGCTAGCATAAAAGCACATTAACATCTGCTGAAAGAAGAGCGAGCCAGGGCTGTGGCTAATGTCTCCTAGATGGTTAGCGGATGTCTAAGTGATAGAAATTCAGGAAGACACTGCTTTGGACACACTCACATACCGAGTTCAAGGCCTTTCCACACAATACAGCCAGACAAGATTTCCATTTATGTGACTTTATGACGACTAGCCCCTCCTGTCTTGTTCCCTAAAGACACACACACACACGCTACGTAAAACGCACAACTCTCCAATTGCAGGTTCTTTGTTCTCGTTTCTGGCTGATTGAGGATTTCATAAATGCGTCCAGTTTAAATCTAGCATCTGCAGCCTGAGGCCTTCTCTTTTATGGGCTGAACTCATGTTCTGAGCGAGAGAAAGAGAGAGGGAGGGAAAAGCCTGCAAAGATATTACCGCTCTGTCTTCTCTAAGGCTGTGTATATGTAAGTGATAATGGAGAATGTAGAGGAGTGAAAATGTGATTGTGCGTGCGTGTGTGTGTGCTTGTAAGGTACGGTTGAGGAGACTGGTTCTCCTGCCTGCAGCAAAAAGGAATCATAACCAATCTATTCCAGACAGACAGAAGTAGATGAGGGGGGAGAGCAAATAAAAGAGAAAGTGGAGACGGTGAAAGGGGACTCTGCTTTCTGAGGGGCCTGTGCTGCCGGGCTCAAACACTTCAGCCAGTGTAGCGTTTTTCTCTTGAAAGATCGCAACAGATCACCCTTTTTTTCTTTTTCTGTCTCCACTCATTTCATCTCCACATACCACCCTGCTGATTTATCTTTAGTTCAGTGGTTCTCAACTGGTTTTGCTTCAGGATTTTGACATCAAGTGGCGACCCAACATACTATACCAAAATAGTTTAGGGTTTTGCTGTAGCATTTCTTTCATTATTTCCCTTTTTTTTTTTTTTTGTAACACTTTATTCTAATTTCTACACTAATTCTAATTTTTTACTAGTCAATTAATCACAATCAATCACATTTAAAATAAAAGCTTTTGATTTTACTATCATTTTAAAAGTGTTTACATAATATGTGTGTGTGTGTACGGTGTAGGCTATTTATGTAAATATATAAATACACACACATACATGTATATATTTAAGAAATATATATGCAATTTATATTTATATTTATGTATAATATATGGACATAGAAATACACAGTACAATGGATTTTGGATGTGATTAATTCTCTATTAATTCTATTTGACAGTGCTAATTTCCATTTATTTATTTATAATGTTTTTGTTTTTTTTACCTAATATAAATATCAATTTTGTTTAAAAATGTTATATATTATATTAAAATTTTATACCTATAAAACCTTTATATTATATAAAAGTGAACATTTTTGGTATTTATGGTTGAGGGTGTACATAATAAATGTCAAATTTACTTTTATTATTTTTATGTTTTGTTTTTGTTGTTGGGTTTTTGTTTGTTTGTTTTATTTGTTTGTTTGTTTTTTGGTGGAACGCAACACATATAACATAGGGTGGAACACTTAAAATAATGACGACATTAATTAATAATTCTGATTAAGTTATATTGATAAATTGAGGGAAAACTGTTACTGTAACAACTGATTTGTGTGGAAATGATGTACACGACATCATAATGTAAATTTAAAGGATTATTTAGCTCTTATGACTCATTGTGACCAAGCTATCAAGCACTTACTGGCACACCAGCTTTTATTGTTCATTTGTTAACAAGAGGTGCATGAGTGGTGCTTGAGATCGTTTTCCTTGTAAAAGTGTAATTTGTAGAAATTGCAGATGGATGGAGATTTTCAGTTCTAGGGCTGCTCGATTAAAGCATAACATCATAATGACAAATAGTTTGGTCAATATTGAGATCACACTCATTAAACACGATTACTCTTTGGAAACATCATGCATTTATTGGCCTTAAAAAATGTGTTTTTAACGGTGCTGTAGTTCACTCTGTGACAACCAACTGAAAATATATAGTCAACCTTTTTGTAAACAATGTTGTTCTTGGTCATAGCTGTGTGGGCAGTGCTTCGACATACAGTACTCACGTGATAGAACTTCATGACCTGACTCAGTGACCCCATTGCCCAGGCAAAGAATGTGTTGCTTAAAGCAACATCACTTATTTGACTCAAGGGCGAACCTTGCTCCATCATAAAAAGTTTAAAACACAAAGAGAAGATGTGCATGCAACAAATGTATTGCATCTATTCAACTGTTTATTTAACCGTGTTCATAAGGGTTTTACGTTGTAGTTACCATGAGTGAGAATGAGTTTAGTTCAATAGTGAGCATTTTCCCCAACAAACTCCAGCAAAATACAGGTTTTGCAAACAAAGATACAATTTTTTATGTTAAATTATGTACAATAATGGGAACACTGGAGCATCTTGTAGAGAGTTTTATCATGCTTACGGTCATAACCAAATGAGACACACTGTTTGAATGCTGAATGGAGAATTAAAGAGTTTCTGTGAGCATAAATTTAACAGCTTATACTGTTTCTCAAACAAAGCTATTGAATGTCTTTGGTTTGAAGTGATGTCAGGTTTCACATAAAACCTGTTTGCAAGTGTAAATACTCAGATAGTTCAGTGTGTTCAGAATGATCTACTTAATCACCTTTCAAAGAAGTGAAGGACATAATGAAATTGTTCTGTTAAAAATATGCAATCACGGCATTGCTGAGCCTTTATAATATCTGTTTAAGCTTGCATGCATCATAAAATTGATTGAAATATGTACATGTTGCATTTGACTATAGAGGGTGAATGCGTTTATGTTTATAATTTGACAAATCAAATCACAATTTTGATTATCAGTGTGTGAGTGTTTGATTATATGTGTGTAAGTGTGCCTAAAAGAATGTAATGCTGAATGAAATGTTTGTTTTACTAAATGGGTTAAATATATATGAAATTGACTACCTGGTCTCATGGTATAAACATACCTTTGTGCACATTTTTAGTGAGACGCGAAATACGTACCAATAAGTGCATATCAGTGCAGTTTCCAAAAGAACTAGAGGCAGTAAAACTCTGTCACCTTTTATTCCATTCACACAAATTTACAGAATTTTGATTAATTAAGCATAATTTTCACACAATTAATCGAAGAATATCATGTTATGACTTTAAAACAATATTAATATGCTGGTAGATTTGAAAGATTTGAAATGCTTTTGAAAGTTAGCATCACACATATCCAGCTTCCTATCATTTTCATAGACCTTTTTTTGTTTAGTAGCTCATGGAGTACAGAGATGTACTTAAGTTACTTAAGATGTACTACTTAAATCTTGTGTAACTACGGTTCAACAAAACAGTTCAAATCTGTGTCAAAGGAAATTGAAATGACACGGTTTATATCAATTTTGCATTTGTTAACACTATCGGGTATGTTTAGGGTTGGATTTGGTGTAGGGCATATTTCCAAAATGGTAGAGCATTAACTTTTAGCAACAGTCCACGGATATTTCAATTCTGAACCACCGCAATATATACCTATATCACAGTAATAAAAAGTGCAGGGGTTAACGTATTGAACCTGTGTTTTAGCATCACTCAGTGGACATCTCTCTTTGAAACTGCGGCAAAACGTAAAAGAAAGTATTGCACCAAAAGTGCACGGAGGTACATATTTTTATGAGACCAGGTTGGAAATTTATATGCGGTCAGTAAATACTTCAGTTTGTAGAATGTATTTGTAGAATGCCAGAGGAATTGACAGCATTAATGAGGTTATGATTATTGGGAAAGATTTTAATATTCTTAGAGCATTTATTATTATTGTCATTGTTATTATTACTACTTAATATTGTAAAACTGAACATACTGTATTAATAAATGTTCAGTGTAAAGTGTGTTTGTAAGTAAAGTGAGACGGTAAAATTAAATGATTTCTTCACTTAAGTCAATGTGCTTAATCGGAGGTACTTCAGAAAAGTGCCAATCTTGCAAAAACAAACACAATATTTCTTAATTTATTCACGCACACACTTCAAAATGCACATGAGGCAACTACTAATTGTGTTTCCTTTTTTTATAGAACCATGTCATTATGATTTGTCAGAGACTTTTTGCAGATAAAGCAAAATGAGAGAAATGATGAAGGGATAGTGTGAAGTCCTTAGTGGCGAATTGTTCATTACCATTAGACAGTAATTAGCTGTTATTAGCGTATTATCTTACTAGATTCTTTAGGGTTTATATATCTTAGTCATGGGATTGGGGCTTGATGCCTATATTCACAATTTCACACTAGTTTTTACCATCTATTGTTTATTTATGATATGAAAGACTCAGCAAAACACAAAAGCTGATTCATTTAATGTATGCATAATGCGGCAAAGTTGCAGTCGAGAGAGCAGAGCGTCTTTTATTGGAGATGGTTTGTAAGCTAATCTAAGATTATTATGATAAAGACGCTAATGATAAAGATATCAATTCATTCAAATGAATATATCGCATAAATAACAGGGCAATAACATAGCAGTGTAAGATTTATTTTAAAGGAATGCTAATTGCTAGCGTACAGGCTAATGACATCTTGTCTCTCCTTGTTGTTCAATTAAAAAGTGCTTCAGCATTGCCTGTGTTGCCAATTTGAGGAATACTGTATCTGATTACGATAAAAAAATCTTTCACTTTGATGAAATTTAACATTTGTCAAGAAGTGCAGCTGTCTCCTTGCACTGCTGACACCATTTTCTGTCTTGTGGCATTCATGGTTTTTATGCCTACTGGTCCGTACTGCCAGATGGTGCTCACTAATTCTCTGTCGACTGAAGGTGCTTCTCGGAAGCTCATTTTAGAAGTTAAATTCAAGTTCAAACTTTATAATCAGTCATTATTATCAGATATTCCGCTCATACCAGGTAACAAAGTACATAAAAGAGTGTCTGGCCTATATTTCTTAGATGAAGATTTCCCAAAAAAGTAATATATTGTAGTTATATTTCTGATTTAATTGGCTATTTTTATTCTGCTCTTGCATCTGGGTTATTCATGAAAAGGGATTGTTTTTGAAAAATTTAATTGCACTTTTGGGTGCAATTTTCTTTTAATTCTTCAAGGTGTTTCTGTGTTTCTTTATTCTGTTTTCTCAAATGCATTTGAGTTTTTGTGCTGCTAATAAGTATTTATTATTATTATTATTATTGTGAACAACCCACACCTCACAATAATGTCAATAGGCACTACTTCTGATTTATTTCACTTTATTGCGTCATTCATCAAATTTGAATTTTTTTTATCTTTTGGGTGTCAATGGAATTCAATAATTAAAATAGTCATGATTATGATATTACTAATGTATGTATTTAATTTTAAATAAGACTATCTTCAGTGGTGCAAATACGAAGCAATTTTGAGAATTTGCTGTATTTTTCCAGAAAATAAGTGTTACCAGTCAAAACTACATTGTAGATGAGAGAGGGAGAGAGAAACATAGGCAAGTTGCGTATTTTAATATTACATTTAGAAATAACTGTTTTCACTTGTAGAAAAGCAAAATTCACTGTAGAAAGCAAAATTACGGTATGGATAGAGAATTCATTTGAACTTAAAAATTTATTTTGATTGATGTATATTTTTTCTTACTAACATGCAGCTTTTCATTTCACAAGACATTAATTGTTGCACTGGAGTTATGTGGCTTACTTGTGGATTATTATAAATAAATTTATATTCCATAAAATATGGAATAGGGAGAATACAAACTGATTTTTTTTTTTTTTTCATTTTGTTCTTGTATACTTTAGGCCTTCCGATCTTGATTGTTCCAGCCTTCAGTCCTTTTAAGACGTCTGCAAGAGCTGCTACAAGGTCTTGCGATAAAAAGAAAATCCTTTTGTAGTTTTTGTCTGATATATCGATGAGAGCCAGTTAGCATCAGCTGTGCTGGACTAAATGTTGTTGTTGTGGAGGCTTGGATCTGTGAGCGAGCGGGCACCTTAGGTTATATCTCTCTGATGCAATACATCCCTAAACCCTGAGACATCTCCACTCACTTCTGCTCCTTCTGTCCTCCTGATCCTTTTACTACTGCTAGATGCCCTTCCAGCTTTGCTGTTTTGGAGAGACACTTCTTTATTTCTCTGTTCAGCTCTTGTACACACACCCTCAGCAGGGTTTTGACCGCACTGGACTGATCTTTGAGGAGCTCTGGGCTTTTGTACTTTTTAAAGCTGTTGTACTTCAAACTCACACAGTCTGGAGCTCTGTCTCCATGTCTGTCTCTCTCTCTCTCTCTCTCTCTCTCTCTCTCTTACTTTATGCATGTTAGTAAACCAAGGCCAGTGTTTACGTATTAACCCACATTTAACAGATTGTAAAAGGATTAAAGCAGTCAATCAGTCTCATCTCTCCTCTAATAGACATATTAATCATCTGAGCCAAAACTGTATTAGTTATACCAGCTCAGAACTATACCGTTCACATGTGGGATCCTCACGATCATTTTTACAAATATTATTATATGTGTGGATACACATAGCTATAATTTGGGGGGATAGTTGTCCAAGAAGTGAAATAAATCTGACTAAATCTATGTTTGTGGAGTTTTGGAGGACAAAAATGACGTAATGTGTGTGTGATATAATATAATGATGTGTGTGTGTGTGTGTATATGTGTATATATATATATATATATATATATACACATATAACATTAGTGCTGTAAAGATTAAATTGAGTGCAGCGTCTTTAACCCTCTGTGCGCCGGCGTTTTCACTTTCAGTTTTTCCTGATTCACAGAGACACCATAAAGATACTAAAGATAATTGAAATATATCTATAAATATGAGAAATATATCTACGTAAGTGTCTACTTTTAAATGTATGACTTCAAATTGAAAACGAGCATTATCTGATTATGTAATCCATATGAAAGTGAGGTACAGTCTTTCCTTTATCTGAAAGCTTAGTGTCTACTTTTAAATGAATTAATTCGTATCTAAATATCTAAAACAAATATAATTATGTAATCCGTATGAAACTAAAAGGAAGTACTGTCTTTCCTGTATCTGAGCTCATTATATGCAGTCACCTGCGTGCAAATCTTTCTTTTAACAATTACTAATTATGTTACTTATTGAGTAAATAAATTATTTTTCAGACAGAGTAATTAGTAAAGTAATTTAAATGTTGATGAAGTAATTAATAATTGTAATTACTTGTACTTACCTAACACTGTATGTATATATATATATATATATATATATTCTTAGAGAACTCCCAGAAAATGTTGTTACTTTTCTGTCTGTTTTAGTTTAGTTTTCATGTCTTCCTGTTTTGGTTTCGTTTTTGCCTTTCCACGTGTTTGCCCATATTTAGTAGTTCCTGTGATTATTAGGTAATTAGTCTCCTCCTGTGTGTCCCCAGCTGTTTTGTATTCAGTTCATTAGTTACTTGTGTATTTATATCATGTCTGTTTTAGTTTATCTTGTCCATGAATGTTGTTGGTAATGTCTAAAGTGTGTTGATGAATTAAAGTTAACTTCTTTGTTTACGCCGTTGCGAGAGACTCATTCTACTACAACCACTGCACATAACAAATATAATGAAATTTAATTTAATTTCAAGAAATAACTTTTTTAGAGAATAAAAGTGTACACACATTCATGCAAAGTATTTTGTTATGTCATTACATAATGATCTTTTGATCTTTCCTAAAAAAAAGGTTTTTCAGAATCAACACATGCAAAAAGCAATCTTTCTCACTTTTCTGATGTGTTCTGAACTAGACTTTTAAAAGATTTTTGCTTTGTGGTGATCAGTGTGTGTTGTTTATAGTGTGTGTGTGTGTCAATGTGTATTGAAATCAGTAAGAGCGTGTGTGTGTAATCCCTAAGGAGTTTTCTGATAAGAACAGAGTTTTTAATCCAGCGTTCATCCAGCTGTTGGACAGAATATCTGTCACCACAGCCGCTCGGTAATCCTTCACTGCTCACGCTCTCGCATCGATCAAATTCAGCACATTTCTACATCATAAACAAATACATCTATCCCGGTCCATCCCCACACCTCCCCGATCCATCACCTCTCAGACACTTTCACTGCAGCTAGAAATGAGCTGGATAATTAGACTCAATATTAATGATTCACAACCGATATTTATGAGCTAATCACCAAGGTTTGTACTTGAATCGGTGCATCAGCAGCCTCAATACAGGGCCATGCCACTTGCCGCAATGATATAATGAATTCCTCCCCTCTAAAAATCAATATGGAAATTCGTTTTTGTTCCTAGTGAGACTGAGCGGATGATAGATCCAGAAAGGCCCATCAAAAAGAGAGAGTATGGGAAAGACAGCTATTTTGTAGGCTCTTTATCCACAAAAGCAATAAGAATAATGACACCCACTGTTTGATTGGCTCTTTTGTTTAATTGACATATATTGAAAGATATGGTAATGGCCTTAAAATGGCAAGGAACCTGCGGTTTTGTGAGTTTACATGTGAGTTAATCAATTCCTTTTTGTCTTTTGAGTAAGTGTGTGTGTTAGTACCTAATAACAGTGTAATGGCAGTATAATAACATCCTTACGAAGCTTAATGAGGGACCGGCGCAGCGGGGCTCGGGGGACAGTGGAGGCCATGTTTGGTGTCACATCGTAAGTGCATGCCTAGGGAAACGATTAAAGTAACGCAGCGGACACTTCTGCAGATCTCACTGCAGCGGGAGGGATGCTGGTGGGCCTCCAGCGAGAATTTTTTAAGCTTGATATTCAGCTGGTGAATGTAGGTCAAGAGATTAATCTCCATTTAACCACCTTGAGCTGTTTTTCCACACTTTAAGACTGAACAAAACACTCTCTGGGATACGTCCCTCTCCTCTTGCTTAAAATGGCACCAATGTAGACGCGCACAATCAGTTTTACCGCGTATGATTGTAAACTAATCATATGATTTGTACTGGAAATCTGTGATTTTTAGATTTATTAAAATAGGTGTTTTAAAGAATAAAAAATGCAAAGTACAGCACAATCTTTGTAATCCAATCCCTGAGTGAATAGATGAGTCGATTCTTTTTAGTCAGTCAAATACAGCAATAATTGTTACAGTTCGTTCACAACAATTACAAAGATAATGATAACATGATTATATGTGTGTCCACCAACTCACGATAACATTCTATTTATCAGCATACACTGTCTGCCACCTCAAGCTCTGTATATTGTGGATTCTGATTGGCTGTTTATGTATATATACACACACAACATATATATATCAATTCAAGTCAAACGAAAATATATGTGCGTGTGCTGTGTTATGTATAGATAAATACCAACACAGTCTCATGACCAAATTCGTACGTATTCGAGGTGGCAAAATCGTGCTAATTCATACAAATTCGTACGACCTCACTCGTATGATTTGTCTAAACCCCGTGAGGTTTAGGGGCAGGGTTAGGTGTAGGTAATTCGTACAGATTCATACGAATTGGCAACTCGTAAAAAACGCATGAATTCGTACAAGTGAGGTCGTATAAATTAGCCACCTTGTAAAATATGTACAAATTGCCGTGAGACTGGGTTGATTAAATACACACTAATAAAGTATATATTTGAACAAATATTTACCTTAATTTAAATGTACACATTATATTTAAATAATTGGCTATATACAATATATATATTTAATGTACAAATATATTTTTTTTTTCTTGAATATATACATGCAATAAATATACACAGTACAAACACATATATTATGTCAACAAAAACTTTTATTTTGGATGCCACTAATTGTGATAAATCGTTTGACAGCACTAATATATATTTGAAAGTAATGACAATATAGTTTTTGAGTGGACTGTGCTATTCTTGTCAGTTTAGAATGATTTGAGTGATATGATCCTTGACAGGCCTTTAGATCTAAATTAATGTAGTTTCTATTTGTTAATATGGTGTAGTTAAAAACATACATTATGAGTTTTGGAATAGTATTTTTTTTCTTTTATGAAAATGAATGAATGATATATGTTTTTGTTTGTTTAATGTATTGCTTTTCAATATAGAGTTAGGCCAGTAACTGGATTTGTTGACTATAAAACAGTGTAAAAAGTCAGTAAAAATTGAAAGTTGTAGTGAAAAAAAATCTATATGGTTCAAAAGCATTTTTTTTGTATATCTGTATATGGGTATTGGTCATGTTTATGAACATGCAAGTTTATTTAATTTTTTTTATTAATTAATTAATTAATTTTACCACCTTATTATAATGCACTTCAAGTTCAGTTAGCTTGAAATAGTGACATTATGTAGATTTTTTATCAATTAATAATCAATTACAGAATTTTCATTTTTGGGTGAACTGTCCCTTTTAGAAATCTGAATAGTTACAAGGATAATCAGAATAGTTAAATTCAATTTTTTCCATCCATAATTAACATATACATTTTAATTTAGGAGAAGCATTCATGAACATTGTCTGCTTTAGCTGTGAATTTAATTTAATACTGTGTTTTTATTTAATGCATTTTTATTTTCTCACAAAAAAATTAGCTTGAGATCAAACAATAATGCCCCCCTCATTACAGCCTGAATATTGGGCCATAAATTTAAATATTAATATTACATCAAAAGGGCAAATGCCAACTGTGTTCACACATATACTTTGTATACATACAGTATATGTGTGCAGCAGCTTGTACACAACCTCTGATCAGCATCTACATGTTTATGTATGGTATGGCCTTTAAAGTAAATTAATTCTTAATGTATTCATTTATACTCCCAACTAATCCATAACTTGAGTATGCCGAGGTCTGTTTCATTACCATATTTCTGTAGCCTCATTACAGGCAGAGAAATAACACCTGATTGAACAGTTTCCCAGCACATGCAGTGCTGCCGTCCCAGAGACAATATTTCAGGCGTTGACCACGTTACAATAAAGGTTTCGAGACTGTAATAACAAGAACCATCTAAACAGCTGCGTACATTTAGCAAACAATGTGCAGAGAGCATCAACAGCAGACAGCATTGAAAACTCGCACAGGGATTTGGCCAAAACAAATGAGCTTGGACTCCAGCTCTGGGTTTGAGTCATCAGCATTTACATTGGTCTGAGTCACAGAAGCACAAAACTCGTGAATATATTTCAGCGAGATCAAAGCGCATGCCGCTGCGAGGCATCCTTCCACTGTAGAAACATTTACCACTTTTTGAATATCCCACCATGGTCATTTTTCATAAAAATCATGATTCTCCCAAAGTGATCTTTGAAAGCCAGACACGGGGCACAAGACAAACTGGCGTCAGACTCCGTTGAGCAAAGGGGTAAAAACGTCAAAGCTATGTTTCCCTGCAAATCCATCAAAGCTGTAATGCAATGAGAAAACACAGTGCAGCTTCCGAGGAAGAATACACAAACAACAATGAATACAAGTGCGGGAGAGAGAACCAGAACAAATAGGAGCATATTTAAAGGCTCTGCTGTGTATATGTGGAAAACGAATAAAGGTGAAATGTTATGGTTTGGTGTTTCAGGATGTGTGTATACCTCTGCTGCAGCAAAAATAATCTCGGTGAACTTTGACTGCTTTAGTTTTATTTTCGTTGGCTTCCTCGGCAGTGACTTTCGCAGTATGTTAAGGAGGTGGTGGAAAATTTAGCTTCATAGATAAGAGTCGTGAAGGACCACCAAGGTGTCCAACCTTAGAGCGCTATAACCGGTGGATTCAAATGAGAGTTTGTGTGTGGTCTGAAAGTTTACTGAACGGTTCAAAGCAAAATCAAAACATTTGTTATATGTGCTCTGCAGCTCACGTGATGTGTGCACTTGAAGACGTAGTGCTTTCAAAAGGCCGTAATCTGTCACTATCCCTTTAAGATAGCACTACGTGATGATGTCAATCCTAAAATATTGAATATCCACCATTAAATGTACAATATCAACTACTGTAGTATACAAATGAAACAAGCAATAATTGATAGGGTCCCAATATACTGCACATTGAAGGAAGGAAGGAAACTAAAAGGATTTCAAATCACATGAGCCATTATGTTATTCACAAAAGAACATAGATAACATAACAATTTGACAATTTTATGCACAAAATGAGCTCAAATTTGATGACTGGTACAGGTGACGGGGGCATGTTTACCATTGTGTAGTCTCTCTTCTTTTCACAACAGTTTGAAGACATCTGGGCATCAAAGTTATGAGTTTCTTGAGTTTTGCTGTTGGAATTTGGTCCCATTCTTCCCTGATACAGGTTTACAGCTGCTAAAGAGTTTTTGGTTCATCTTTGACATATTTTCTATTTAGTGACGAGCCAAATGTTCTCTACAGGTGAAAGTGACTTTCAAAACATGCAAGCTGCCCATACAGTATGCACATTTGCACTCTCGTACCATTAGAGATGCTGCTTTTTAACTGAACGCTGATAACAAGCTGGAAGATCTCCCTCCTCTTTAGCCCAGAGGACACAGCGTCTCTGATTTCCAACAAGAATGTCAAATTTGGACTCGCCCAACCATAGAACACTTTTCCACTTTGAAACAGTTCATTTAAAATGAGCCTTGACCCACAGGACATGACGGCGCTTCTGGACCATGTTCACATATGGCTTTCTTTTTGCATGATAGAGCTTTAGTTGGCATCTGCAGAATATTGGCTCATGTGATATGAAAGTCTTTTAGTTTCATTTTCTTAAAATAAAAAAACACTGTTAAAGAATTTTTCCTTTTTCAAACATTTAAAGACTTTGGATTGTAATACATTTATTTATTATTTATTATTACCATTTTAGTACCTTAAAGGTACTGTACATATTAGTAGTGTACATATTTGAACTAATAGGTATAAAAATGCACCTTTTGAAAAGGTAAAAACCCAGTGACAGCTTTAGAAGCTTTATTTCTGAGAGTGTAATAATGTATTTATTTAGTAAATGTTTAAGTCTTTGATATAACCTGTCAATATTTAATTGAGTTGATGATCTAAATCTGGCAATATACTGAGCATCCCTAGAAATTATAATTTTATATTATTGATAAATAAATAAACACATTTAATAAATATATTTAATAAATAGATTACATTTAATAAATATAATACAAGTATGCTCTAATTTAAATATGGTGGATGTTTATTATATCATATTTATTACACGGCTTCGTGGAATACTCTATTCTAATTGGTCAATCGCCACATTCCAAGGTTTGTTATTCCCAGGTAACAACTGGTAAAACTAATAACACAGGCTCATCCTGGTACTACGCATCATCTTGACCGTTAGAAATTATATCACCCCGCTGTTGCTGACAGCCATCTTGTAGCTGCCTTTCCACTGCACATGACTTTCGGACACGACTCTCGGAATTCGCCCCTATTTTAGTCGTACACGTCAACAGTAAGTTTTTTTTTAGAGATTAACAAAAAAAGGTATTAATAATTCTCAACTCACGCACACAGACCTGATCGGACATCACTGAGATATGTCACATCCGGTCTAGCCGCAGAAGTCCAAATATTTTAACTTCCACTATACGCATATGATCGGAACTCCACGCAGCTCCCGCACTACTCTCCATTGGAAATGTGTGACTTCTGGTCTGACTTTTGTCATTTGTTGTGTGCAGTGGAAAGGCGCTATGTGGCTTAAAAATGCTTAACCACGAGTTAAAATGGAGGACTTCAACATTAATTTCATTTTTACAGTTCTGTGCTTGACCTGCAAAGGTTCATTGGCAGTCTGACAGAAGCAGAAGTGAGATGGGACAGCCATCGTAATAAAGGAAGCATAGGAAGCTGCTTGGGAAAGGTACAGTACTGATACAAGTAGTAGGTCCAAACTGTTTATATTTAACTATTTACATTGTTTATTAATTTAGTTTTGACTGTGGTGGTGTGTTTATGGACGTGGACACGTTAGATCAGTGTGAATTATTTCTGTATATGTGTGTCTATGCACATGTGTGCTCAGTTCACTGGGCAAGAGAACAGTAGTGTGTACTCAGCTCGTGTTTAACAAACACACTCCTTTGCTACAGCGGATCAAAGCTATGCTATACTCCATCTCAACTGTTCTGTGGGAGGAAAGGCCTGACATCTACAACTCTCCCTGTCTCCTCTTCCACCATGTGCTCAAAAACACTGTCATATCCTTCTACAAATCCCCGTTTTTATGTAAATATATAGCCTACGCCTGACAGTGCATTATAAACATGTATAAAATCCATATTTGTCATATAAATACACTTTGACCCCTCAAGACACTACAGTTTTGTATAAATAGGCTGGAAAAATGATGTAACATGCATACAATGCAGTGTGGCTTGCGGGATGTACCTGTCCTCCTTTAGTCAGCATCATTGCTGATATTTCTTCAGTTTCAATCTCATTTTGCGCTCTTTAAAGTTTTAGTCAGTTTATATACAGTATGTATATGTATACTGCCCTACAAAGGTTTGGAAACACCCCTGGCAAAGTGTGGTTTTAATTTTATTTTAAATTAATTTTATTTCATTTTTTGTATCCTTGCTTAATAAGCAGAAGCTACTAGATGAATCAAAAATGTACTTTAATTTTGACTGACTACACTGGACAACACAGTACAAGATTAATGACTTCTGTGAGGGAACAAACTAC
Organism: Enteromius mattozi; assembly: GCA_032359235.1. Classification (NCBI taxonomy): domain Eukaryota; kingdom Metazoa; phylum Chordata; class Actinopteri; order Cypriniformes; family Cyprinidae; genus Enteromius; species Enteromius mattozi. Next base: position 7,450,047 of record JAUMHE010000075.1, read on the forward strand.
AATCCCATAAAACACTGCAAATGACAATCAAATTAAAAGTGATGGAGAAATACAAAACTATTGATTTATTATGATATTCACAGTGCTTCATTGAAGTGGGCGGTCACTAAAGACCTCTTTGATTGGTGTAAATGTCTTTGCAGAATCATGGGAAATGTAGTTTTCACCAGAAACGACCCTCCTCCTCCTCCTTCCCCCAAGAAAGTTAAAATAATGCTATTGGAGCTGGAAGCTTCAATAGCAGCATTTACACTGACTAGCATCATTGTAGCTCACATCTGTTTATAAGCAATTACAAATCAACCAAACACAAGAACACGGAGAAACACTGAAAGCTTACAAGGCCAGGAAATCCATACACAATGATCAGCGATCACACAAAGACATCCGGGGAAATATATACACGTGATAATTGGGTACTGGGTGGGGACATGAATGAAAAACCATGACAATAAACAAGGTGGGCGGAGACATGACTGAAAAACCAAGACAACAGACAAAGTGGGCGGAGACATGAGTTCATTGATAGAAGTCCAGGCATGAAACAGAGACAGAAACACAAAGAGTTCGTTTGGCGCTGGAGTTCAATCCAGAAGCCTGAGCTGGCACATCCTGCCTGATCATTACAATATCTTGTTGTTGAATGTCATTTAGAGGTAGGCTAATTTTGTTTTAACTAGATTTATTTATCATTGTTTAAGATAGCCTAGAGGCGCATCGCACATCGCGACATCATGGAACTTGTGAATTGCTGTGGGAGTTGCTTCACTGAAGGTGTGAATCTCAATCGCTGAAGGATTTGCCTCACTGAGCTGTGAATCGCAATCGCTGTGTGAGTGTGAATTGCAGTAAAACTGCCAAGGTAGATTTGTAAGAAAGCAATTGTAAGTAGCCACAGCTACAGCAGAGAGCATTGAGACCGGTGCTGTGTGTAGATGCAAGAGAACTAAGCTGACCGTCCTTTCCATGATGATGATATAGCTGGAAGAATGAAAATGCCCACAGAGTATTTAACAAAAAAAGACTATATTTTGTTTCCCTTATGGAACTTCATGTCCCATGATCAGTTTGTACTTATATTATTTGATGGTTTTATATACACTACTGTTTAAAATTTTGGTTTTGGTAAGATTTGTTTTAATGTTTTTGATATAAATCTCTTCTGCACTGTTTTCTGCTGTAAATAACTTTATATAGTAATTTACTCCTGTGACGCAAGCTGGATTTGTAGCATTCATCGTTAATGTTGTACTGCATCTTGTGTGTGTGTGTGTGTGGATAAGGCTAGCGTATTTGCTTGTATATTTGTATTGTACAGTTTCACAACTTGTTTTCAACTTTTTACAACTTTATTTTAAAATATTGCATTAAAAATATATATTTAAAAAAGCAATATTAGTCAGATTCTGTTACACTGAAAAAGATTATTTTTTACATTTACTAAATTTTTTAAGAGAAGTGGTTGCAATTAATTTATTTTAGCTAACAAACTTTTTTATTATTATTTATTTAAATGTACCTAAATTAAATTGTTTGTAATCCCTAACCTCAAAAAAAAAAAAATTAAAAAAAAATCAATGTAATAGCAATATTAATAAGTAGCAAGTAAACTAAAATATACCTCACTGACATGTAATGACACTGCTGTATATTCCAAGTTTTCTGAAGTCATTCGGTTTCATGTATAAAGAAAGGAGAAGCATGAACTTCTCTTTCTGTGTTTCACAGAAGAACAAAAAAGCATTTGACTAACTTTATTTGAAACAATTCGATTTAGAACCAGGTTTGGATCACCATGATGGTGAACTACTCTTAAAGGCTTACAGGAAGTCAACATGGATTTCATGTCTTTTTGGACACTGTCTTGCTAAGTCACAAGAGCCCTCATGGATATGTGAAACAGACTAGCCCAGACAATGATGATAAAGGCAGCAAGATGGTCTTTCTTCTTCCCCCTCTTCACAATAACAGCACCAGTAGAGATACAGTATTATCTGAAAGTTAAAGCAATATGACAGCGTCAAATAACAGTTCAGGAATTTCACTTCTTGTATCCTTACAATAACATAAAGCAGGCTGAAAAGCCCTATTTCTATAGCCCTGTGTGTGTGTGTGTGTGTGTGGTGGTACCCTCAGGGAGACAATCGCTCCCCTGAAAATGAAAAATACTCCAAATGTGTTTTATTGCCGTCTCTCTGTGCTCCCCTCAGCACTTGAAGCAAATGCATTTCCATCAAGTGCTGGAATAATTTACCACATACATTCCACGATTTTCCCCCTTTCCTCACTGGTTTTCCCCTTGTGAAAGAGAAGAAGCCAGAGCAAAAGAAGCTGCAGTATTTAGCAAAAGGCGTTTCGTGGCTCTTCCTCATTTGTTTTTGTTGTGTCCTGTTTGGGATTGACGGTTAGGTCTGTGGGGAAGAGGGAGGGTGATGTATGGCTGTGTTTGAGGGATGGTTCTGGCCCACCCCTTGCGTGTACAGTGCACTTGAAGGAAAAGAGCGCTGTTGTGTGCTCTGGGACTAGTCCAAGACTCACGGAGGCCCTGGGGTTAAACCTGCTGTAAACACTGAAGAACGAGCCCCTGCTATTCATCCATCATTACACCAATTAATCACATGCCATTCTCTTAACATGCAAGGGGTTTCATGCTTTTTTTTTTTTTTTTTTTTAAACAGGCCCAGATGGAGTGGTTGGTGCAGGGAGGGTATGTTTAAATATAGAGCCTTTGTATTCAGGGATGGTGTTGCATTACAAAATATCACCTCATTTTACTTCCACATCTACATACAGATATGTGTGTGTGCTGCTAATGCCTTTTTAATGTAAATAATGTGTATATTCACTTGTTCATTAGTAAGTCATATAGTGAGTGTACTGTTTTTGGGAGTAACTCACTAGAAGTGGCAAGTAAACTTTTACATTAACAACCTGCTCTTTCCAATCAGAAATATGTGTAATTTAAACACTACAGCACACGGATTAAAATAAATAAACAATTTCAAGTAAATATAAAAAGTAATATTAGGTAATTAAAAAAAGTTATTACCAAGAAACATCAAGTAACACTTTTAAATAAAAACATGAATTTAATTAACATTTAATTTTATATTTAAGTGTAATCGCTGAAATATTCTTTTTCTTATATAAATTTATTTTTTAGCATGCATTTTTAATGATTTGTCTTGAGTTTTAGCCATATATATATATATATATATATATATATATATATATATCAATTTATATATTCATATTTATATATTTAATTTATTTCTATATAACTTTTCCTTTTTAGTAGCTTTTAATATGAATATGTGTTCAAGTGTAATGCTGTCACCATAATCTTCAGTGGTTTCTTGGATCCACATTCTTTGACTGCACTTAATTTAATTTGTGGACTGTGGTTGCATAGAGTGGAAGTTTTCTTAATACAAAATTACCAACTCAAATTCCTTGCATAGCAAAAACATAATTAAAAATAAATAAATAACTATTTTTTTATTTTTTTACATTTTTTGTACATGCATTGGTTTCTGGAACTGTGTTTTGTTATACAAAGTGTAAATAATTAACTGAAATGTAGCTATCTATTCTTTGTACTTAAATAGTAGCTTTACGATAACCTCAGGTATAACAGTTTCAAAGTAACTTCACCCAAAACTGTTGCAACCCCTCACAATTGTTTCTGCTCATAATCGCACTAACCTACTGTCTGAACACTTGATAATGTTGCTTTTTTTTATTCCCATCTAATTTATCCGTCTGCCATTTACAAAGCGGATAATACAAGATATTTTGCTTCTAAAAAGGTCAGTCAACTCATATTAGCGATTCCTTTAATCAGACAAATTTCAGAGGGTGTGGTAGAGGTGCTTTCATCTTCAGAGTATCTGGACCGCATCTGCTCTCGGCATTACGCCGCCTTACATGCTCACAGTACAGCTACAGACATCGACAAAACCTCTCTTTATGAATATTTAGGGCACAGATCAGCAATGTGATTTTGCCTTTGCCCTTTTTTTTCGTAGCAGATCAATTCCTTGTTTATGGGATTTACTTTCCCGTAAGCCCTTCGTCTGTTCACTAGTCGTGCTGCCAGTAGGCTGAGCTGTTAGCCTGTTCTGCTGCTAGCCGGTGATGGAGTGGATCTGTCCCGAGGGTGACTAATATCTGACCTTCCACCGGCAGCCCCTTTAGCCCACAGACCTGCCCAGAGGCGCGGGTGAAGCACAGCTCTGATTCTGAGCGAGTCAGCGCCTCCCTAAATGAGAAATATTGAGCGGCGGTGAGCAGCAGGGAGGGCTGGGGACTCGGATGCAGTGCGAGGGAGAAAATATTGGGTTTGTTTCCTCAGATTACCTGTCAGGTTAGGTCTCAAGTCTCTACTCCACTCCATTCCATGGCGTTACGTTATGTTCCCGCCAAACACACATCAAGTGCCTGACAACCTAATCTTCCCCAAAAGAAGCAAACAGTACTACAACCTGCAGAAAGTGTTCTGCCGAAGAGCCGATTCAAAGAGCTAAACTATATGACCAAAAGCCTCTCTTGTGATGCCAGTCCATCTGCTTTATTTCAATGGTGGTTAAAAGCAGGTTGGTTTCCCTGATGATATTATCTTTTTCGCAACAACATCTAATTTTTCTTGATAGCTCGGCTCGGAAAGGACACCTCCTTGACATCTCAACCGTTTACCGGGGCTTAATGAGATGGGAGGGTAAACCCAAGTAAACAACAATCTATTTGCTCCCCAAAGCTTCAAACTTTTAATTAGGACAAATCAATTGAACAGAATAGTGAGAGTGAAATGCAAAATAAACAAATAAAAGAGTAATTAGCAAATTACACTGCGCTGGTTCCAGAGATGCCATAAGACTAATTAGTGTGGAAGGAGCGATGGGAAGGGAGCTGTGTGATCGGTGACAGAGGGGCGGCCAAACAAGGTGGATGGACACATGGGACAGAGATATGAGGACATCTGTATTCCACATGAACAAACCTGAGCATGTTTCCTGTGAAAAAGCTTGACATTCAGCGCTTTACACACTGACGTTCGCCAATTCCCAGGAAGCTCTTTGCCTGGTCAGGTTTTGCTGTCCATTAAAATCAGTTTTATGGCGCACCTGTTCAAGGCTGAATTCCACTCTCAGTAAAGCACCTGTGATTCTACAGCGGGCTGTACTACATTATATTTTGCATGAGAAGAGAAAGTGCCTTTAAATAGAGAAATATTAAGAAAAATATTCTAGGATGAAACCTAGCATTCAAGATGTACTTTAAGAGCACAAAAGAGGCAAATTGTAAAATGTTAATTTTATAATCAATCTTCATGTGAACAATGCTGATATTGATTCTTAAAATCCCAAGATCCATATTGTATTTATGGCATTTTCAGTGGCTGTATGAAAATGTATTTGTATGATCGCTTGTTCAATGCATTCAAACAGATGATTCTTAAGAGATGGTTCCTTTTAGTGAATTATAACAGCTCAAATAAATCTTGATTGGATCTTTTTAGTGAATCAAAATCATGCAACAAATGTAAGCTGATTTAAAAAACAAATGACGTGAGAGTTTGTACTTTTGGGTCAATCAAATCGATATTCTAAGACTTGACAATTGTAGTATGATTCAGTAGCAAGTGACTTTTAAGAGCCCATTCTTTTTAGTAAATCGGAGATATTTGGCATAACCAGTGTAGTATGTTTCAGTGTAGAATGACTCTTAAGAGACAGTTCTTTTTAGTAAATCAAAACCATAGAGCCCAACTATAGCGTAATATGATTAATGAATAAATAATTCTTAAGAGCCATTTCCTTTCACTGAATCAAAATTATACTGAATCAGTGCAACCAGTGTAGTGTGATTCTGTAACAAATTACTCTTAAGAGCCAGTTCTTTTTTTAGTGAGTAACCAGTGATGTAACCTGTTTCACAAAACAAATGACTCTTAAGAGTACTTTTGGGTGAATCAAAATCATAATATATGGCTTGACCGTTGTACTACACAGCATAAAATGTTTTTCTAGCCTATACTGTATATTTGTGTCTTATTTTAAGGCAAAGTATCTAAAAATCTTAAATCAAGAAGGATTTTCTAGATAAGCCAAAATTAAGTTGAAAAAAGCAAAATAATCTTGTTTGAAATAAGATTAATGTGCTTATTATTTCCTGAAAACAAGACAATTTTTACTTCTCTGGAAAATCCTTTCTTATTTAATCCAGTGTATGATTCATTAACAAATGAGCCAGTTTGGTCTTAGTGCATTAAAAGAATGGCAACCATGTAACCTGATTCACAAACAAATGACTCTAAAGAGGCCTATCTCTTCAGTGAATCAAAAACAGCAGTGTAGTACAGTTCATTAACAAATGATTCTTATGAGCCGATTTTTTTTAGTGAATCAGAATCATTTGGCATATGCTTCACTAACCAATGACTCTTAACAGCCAGTTCTCTTTAGTGAATTAAAATCATGCAGTGCAACCAGTGTAGTATGATTCAATAACAAATCACTCTTAAGAGACAGTTCTTTTTTAGTGCATCAGAAACATTTGACATGACCAGTGTAGTAAGTTTCACTAAATGACTCTTAAGAGCCTGTTGTTTTAGTGAATCAAAACTATAGTGTCTGAAACAATGTTCATTTGTATGTAATTTATATAATTTGCACAGAATATATTTAAATTCTAAGCAAAAATTGACAATTTTGTACTGAATAGAATCCGAATTGAAGCAAGAGTGTGTGAATCAGCAACAGATTCATCTTGGGAATCTGTATCAGTTCAGTAACTCTAGTAAAAAGAAAGTTTCCAAAGATCTGGTTTCCTTAAAAATAATTTCCATGGCAACACTGCCCTAACAAGGCCAAAAGCCCATCTACCAGACAAAGGGGGAAAAAAATACAAAAAGATCTTTTAAAAAAACCACATGACTGGCAGCATTGTGTGAAAAAGCCTATTTGCAGAGTGACAAATTCAGCAAATCCAGCAGAAAAATGAAACCTCACTTTTTTTTTTTCAGCTCTCTATGTAGAACTGACCCACAAGAACAGCCACCTTTTTTGCCCTTTACTTAGTAGTGAGCATAATTTAAAAAGCCTACTTCATGAAATAACTCCTGACTCAATACTCATTCATCAGATCTAACCAGTGCATCAGTGTGTTCTCATCAGCCGTGCCTTTGTTTCAGCTGTGGCCCCTGTGGAGCTTAATTTCAGCGTGTGAATATCTTCACCCGTGAGCGGCAACAGTCGGCCCGAGGTTGAGAAGTTGTGGATTATGAATAATACAGAGACAGAAGAGTCATATTTCCCCTGACACAGCCTCCCCTTTGAGTATTACACCCATTTGCACTATAAAGTGAGCAAGAGGAACACTTGTTATCGAGATGAGGTAGACCCTGTGTGTGTGTCGCTGGCTGTGTGAGGGAATGAAAGAGAGAAATAGAGCATACTCCATTCGCTCAGCTGGAGACTATTCTAGCCAACATAAAAAAAGACAAATCCTGCCTAAAACAAAGAGATTTCACAAAAAGCATGTTAATGCCTGAGCGTGCACCTAAGCACATGAAGTCACATCGATTTCAATGTAACAGCAGGTCGGCTGTCCACTGTGAGTGTGTGAGCTTATATGGAAATTGATCTCCTTTGGACGTGTAGAGAGAAAACGGTGCCCATAATTTTAGTTGTTGACGTCAAAGGATGTACGTCCAATCAAACTGTATTTTGGCGGAAATTCATCTGTCACTCGATTGAAGCCAGCCAAATTATCCAGATGCCAACATGGACAGGTTGAGCGGCATCATTGAAAACCACGGACAAAACTGTGGAAGGTAAAAGAAAAAAAAACAAGCCAGACTACATGAAATATGCATTTAATTTGCTGCAAAGATAAACAAAGTGTGTTCTGACCATAATATACATAAATATTAGTTATTTCATATAATTTTACTACAGTATATTATTTTATATATATTATTATTATTATTATTATTATTATTTGCAAATATTAATAATTTAATAACATTTCTCATTATTCTAAAGCAAAATCAACTGAGAATTACGTTTGTTATTTTGTTTTTTTTTGCTGTAAGTCTGAGATGCTCTAAAAGGGCTGGATTTCTTTTTTTTTTTGTCTAAAATGTATGTTGACCTTGGGAGTGATGCTGGACCTGAGCCATAAAGTGATCATTGAGTCCGTCTGTCAGTGCGTTTCAGGAAATATATAATTCCAAATCCACTTCTCTGTGTGATGGCCATATGTTTGCTCTCACCGGTCAACAGTGCTGTGCTGCAGTATAGCTACAAATAATGAAGCTATTAGTTTAACATCATTTCTCAGTTGCATATTTTATTAGCTGAATGGCTCAAACATTAAATCTTTCCCAATAATATTTCAGAAATTGATTTTTTGTGTTTGATATTTCTGTCACCTATTTAAAATCCAACTGTCCTGTAGCTATTTTATGTTTAAAATAGCTTTAATTTATCTATTTTATTAGAGTTGGTGAATTTGTCCAATTAGTTAAGGAACAGTTCGAAGACCTGGAGGACAAAACATCCATAGAACTGCAGCACAAACATGTCAATTTTCCATCTATTTCACATCTGCAAATATTTATATCACCTCTTAAAACAATAACACAAAGGTATGTGAGCAAAATTAAAGTTTTGGTCATTTGCAATCCATATTAAGTACCCACAGCAATATTTCAATAATTAAAAAGCGTGACAAAACATTGTAGAAACACTTAAAGTGCCGTAATATATTTAAAACAGTAATAATAAAAGATCAAATTCAGTATTCACCATATTAATAATACTATTAAAGCACCTTTTATTTTATGAGTGTTCACCTTGCTCCTTAGATGTGATTCAGACATTTCATTTACAAATGAATCACACTTTTGAAATAGCTGTTTTGCAATAATTGATCTTGTGGGTTATCAAAACATTCAACTGTATTCAGTTTGAATTGTTCTGACATCTGGTGCACTGAATCATTTGGAGAGGTTTAAAACACAATATGAATGCAAAGGCAAACCTGCAAATACATCTATATTGCTTAATTGCCAGAGATGAAGAAGCTAAGTTCAACACCTGCATCTGCAGCTTGTGAACAACTCTGCAGGTAAAGACTCTTTTACTTCATTAACACATAGACTTACACACCTGGCAACATACACCATCTGGCCATAGTTTCTATTGAATAGGATTTTCAAATAAACATTACATCAAATTAAAATATTTCATATGTATGGCTAAAGAACAATATCCATTTAGCTTGTAGTGTAACTGCCTGCTTTCTAACATACTAAATATTTTTTTGGAGTAGTTACTAAGCTAACAACTTTTGGATCTTAGAATGTTCTCTAACATTCCCAAAACATGCATTTCTAAGGTTTGTTCTTGCTTAGTCAGAAAATGTGTATTTACTAGGGCTGTCAGTCTAACGCGTTATGGAAAAATAATGCCTCCAGACCTGTACATCATATACATCATGTTTCATTTCATACAATTGACTGTTGACAAATATGATGATAACTGCACATAAATGCAGTTATGCTCTAAAATTCAAGACAAAAAATGCCATTGTATGTCACATTTCTCTCATATCTTTGTGTCTCATATCACACGAGCAGCGAGAGCAATATCACATGGGTGGATGATATTGATATTGATATGAGATTTTATACAACAGTTCAGTAAATAAAAAGTTGATATTGCGTTATGTTTAATATTATGTGTTTTTGTAATTTTGCAGAGAATATAATTACCTTTGAAGCCACAGCTGAACTGTTGTGCATCTCCGAGCAACACAGTTTTGAACGAATCGTGTGAACCAATGATTCAAAGACCCATTTACTTAATTCCTAAATCATCCGTTCAGATTAATGACTCATAAGGACTGCCACCTGCTGACAGATTTAGTTTCTTATTTAGAGTATAATTAATTATTAATTAAATAACAAAACATTAAATGGATAGTTCACCCCAATTTTTAAAGTCAAATTTATTTTGTGATTAAATGCGATAAATTAGATTTATTAATCAAAACATCATCAGTTAAATATTTGAATTGACTGGCAGCCCTAGTATTTATAGAACTGAGGCATTCTGTTTAGGTTTGCAGAACATTCCCCTAACCTTCCACTAACGTTCTCCTAACCTATAGCTAGCTACATTCAACTGAATATCTCACCCAACACTGCCAGTTAGTCCTCCCACCTACTGCCTACCTCTAAGTGTGTCCGTGTCACATATCATCCCCTCCATCAGACTGTCTGATTGCGTTTTAACTCGCGCAGACCCACACACACACACACTACACCCTCTGAGCTCAGAGAGTCCATTAAGAGCCAGTGATTTAGAGCCGTTTGGCTATGTTTACATTCCTGCCTTCTTGAAACGGTGTCTGAGTGGACAGCTGAAAGTCACACAGTCAGACACTCTCTAAACACACTCGCTCTTCTCTGCGCTACAGCCCGAACGGACCCATTTCACCTCTCTCTTCGCTCTCCAGATGGAAGTGTTTGAGCAAAGCGTCTTAGATCAAGAATGTGCAAAAAAAAAAAAGTCTATCCTACAGTACTGGAGCTTGTGCCATTGAATATGAAACATTAATTGCATTTACATATGATAACTGTTGGCACCAAGATCATGAAATGATGTGGGGGAAAAAAATAGTGGAAGAAGATAAAAAGAGAAGAGGAATGAAGTAGAAGAAAAGTGAGTTTTTTAACTCTAAGGTTGGACCAATTTTATAGTAACATGCTGTGTGCTCCTCTTAAATGTGCTTCTCATAGGAATTTACTCTGAGCATGTAATTGCTTTTGGCACATAAGAACATACGTCCTATCCAAGGAGGCACTGAATAAATTACGAAGCCCTGTTTTTCCAGCATTCATCTTTAAATCTGTAGCGGAGTGCTTGAAATGCTCTAGAATCACCCTCTGGTCATGTCATTCCCGTGATCTGAACAAATCCTCCACATCTGGAATAAAACCAAAGACGGGAATGTGGGCTCCGAAATCTAGTTCACCCACAGAAAGCACTCTTCGCTTTACTGTCCTCTCATTTTAACGTGAATATTCTCAACTTATGACTAATCTTAACAAAATAAACATGTTCTCGCCTACAGTGCTGGGAGAAAACTGGATAGAAGCGTGGCCTAATCTTCACTTTTACATGCAAACAGAACTGCTTTCAGTCTAAATAAGCACGAGCTGCCCCAAGGCTCTCTGGATGGTAATTATACCGTTCTGTATAAGGCAGCACAGCTGGGAACGGATCACATTCAATTATTATATCAAACATTAATTATTAGCCCATTACCTACGCTATAGAGTGCATATCCCAAGCACACCCCCTCACGTAAACCCTCAAAAATGAGCTTTTCTGACTGAGAAAAATGACTAAATCCTCACAAATACAGATTAGTCCTGAAGAAAAAGCATACTTTCCAAAATCCTTCACAACATGACAAAGAATCCTTACTCGTGTGACAATGAAGCTTAGATATGCTTCGTTTTTTTAAACCTTCTTTAAATGAAGTTAGAAATACGTTTAGACGCGGTCTTCGCCCCAAAATGCTCCTTTTTTTTTTTTTGCTCAACGCTTCATCAGTTCTGAGAGAGACCCATTTATTTCACTCGTCAAATCACTCACTCATCTGGTTTCCATGGTTTCAGCAGATCATCCTCTGTTTGAGGCCAGAGATAGTCCGTCAGCGTTATGATGGGCTGTCACACGAAGAATATGGAAGAGTATATCTCAGATTGAAATAATAATAATGCCTGTCTATCATCATAAGCTTCCTGATGAGCCTCGGCACTTCCTGGGTTTCAAAATGCCACACACTGACTTCCTGTTTAAACCCAACACGACTACCACCCCACAAAAGAGCTTACAGATATTCTAGTGATCCAGTCAACACAGAAAACTGTTTGACAGTATCGTGAACAGCTTGATGGAGAAAAAAGAGCAACGGTAGTTTTAGCAATAGTTTGTGAGAAGTAGTTGCAGTCGTTTTCAAACAAATCTGCTCAACCGTGGAGAAAAACACTGTAGTGCACATTGGTTTATTGTTTTTATAAAATAGTGGAGCAAAAACTTCCATAATAACCAGAATAAAGAGCACAAAAAACCTTCCCCAAAAATCAGAATAAAAATTACTCTTCAAATGTACTTATATATAATAGTTTACGTATCAATTTTTAAATTGTTAAATATAATTACAATAAAAAAAAAAATTAAAACAAAAAAAAAAATTATATATATATATATATATATATATATATATATATACACATGCTTTTTTATTGTTAAATATAATATCAATTTAAAATGAATTTTCTTTTAACATTAAATATACAATTATTTTTTTCTTTATTTATTATTAATAAATATTCAGCATTATTACATTAGTCTCCCAGTGTCACGTGATCTTTCATAAATCCCTTTAATAAATCCCCAATGCTGATTTAATACTCAAAGAAACATTATTGTTATTTCTCTTATTACTATTTGTTATTAGAATTTAATGCTAATTATTGTAACTTGTTGAATAATGATAAATTTTCTGAGGATTCTTTGATGAACAGAAAGTTCAAAGCGGCATTTATTTTATTTCAATTAATATTCTATTTTTAAATGCATTTCCTGTCACTTTTGAGCATTTAAATATGCCCTTGTTCTTTGATAAATTAATAAATAAATATTGTTAATGTTTAATGTAAATATTTTTTTTTTTCTGTGTTAAATCAGAAAATACATTTTATATATAGAATATATATAGAAATACATTATATGAAGTTGCTATCAACTTTGTGCTTAACAAACAGCATGACAATTTTGAGATACTTTCTGCTCAGTAATTTTGTATTACTAGTTCTTGGAGCAAATATATAAATGACACAGCAAAATCCAGGTGACACATTTCACCGCCATGTGCTATTTGCCATCATACCGCCCAGCTTTAATATAGTTCATTAGCCTAACTTGCAGCATTAATATACTGTAGAATTCAATTGATGTGTGGTCACAGGTGTGTGACTTCCTCAGATTTTAGAGCCTGAACTGTGGATTTTTTTTTTAATCCTTTTTCGCTTGCATGTATCCTCTGATGAACTCCCATCGGAAAGGGCTTGTTTACCTAAATACAAGCTTTTAACCTGTCCTCCCTGTGCCCTTCTCTTTATAACAGTTAAAGAAAACTACACAGATCTTTACAGAATACTAGCAAATAGAACAGCACACTTAAAGGCTGATGGGAAACAGCAGCTCACTCATGCGTGAGGCAAGCAAGCAAATGGCTTTTCCGGATGTACTACATGGTTTTTCTATTCTCCATAACAGTTCATTATTTAATATTTGTCTTGACTGCAGCATCTAACTACTCTGTCGCTGCATGCATAACCATCTTCAGATGGCTTTATATGGATGTTAACCCTATAAAGCCTGGCATGTGAAATAATAGTCAGAAGCTGCAATATTGAGTTCACACTCATGGAGAAAAAAACAACAAAAAAAAACTGAAAACTCAGAGTGGGGGGTGGATTTTATAGTTTATAATATTTTTTCACAGTGTCTTTTGAACCCTGGCTGGTTATGTACTTACTCAAATATTGATTTTGCATCATTTTTAAGTCAAAAACGTTAAGGACTGCAGCTTTAAAACTGATTTAAAATATCAATAAAACTGATAAAAAGTCATATCTCAATTATCTTAAAATAACACTGGTAAGTTCATCTTAAAATATTTAAAACATTCCAAATATAGCTATTATTTTGTTAACTTAATAAGAATTAGCAGAGTTCACACACAAAAGATGACATTTTTTAAATATATAAAAACCCTTTTGCTTGCTAAAAGAGTATAAACTTTCAATCAAACGACAGAAGGCATGTTGTAGATCTTATACAAGTTTTCAGCTAAGTTTTGACAATGTTAATAATTTATAGGCCTTCGAAAATGGTGTAGCCTATCAAATAAGACACAGCAGGCTTTAAGGGCTAAAGATGTTGCGGCTCTACAGTGGCAACGATGCGGGAATTGTGCCACCACGGATCATCTAAGTTGAATTGTTTGGATCCGGCTGGGAGAGTGTGGCCGATTGGGGCTGCTGGGGTATTGTCCTGCAGGAGAACCGCAGGATCCCGGATGCACGCTTGTAACCCCGCAGCTCTGTCTCACATGCATTAAACATCAGCTGCCACTCAAACTTTAACTGCAGGTTCACAGTGTAATTGCTTCCTATTTTAGTGAGGTCGATGCCAACTGCATAGCAATGAGACAACAGCTGCACACGGACACACACGCACGCACGCTCAAGCATACACAAGCAGTCACATGCTCACCCAGGCGCTGTCTCGCGCGCTCGCTTTCCCTCATGCATACATGCGCGCACACAGACACTCACAATTACAGTGAGCTTTCATTAACATTGATTAATGTAATGCATCTGCTCCTTGTGGTGACAAGATCACGCTGTCAGGAGCGCAGACAAGAACATAAACCGTGAATACTTGATTCAAACCAAGTCCTACCCGTCTTATCTAGGGTCAGGCATTTAGTCGAGCAGGTTGGAAGCGGTTATCAAAGGTTGGTGCTGATCTGGGATCAGATGAGCGGCCTCCACACTGTTTAAACTAACTTATGGTGGATCTGATTTAGGATCAGGCTTAAGGAGATTTGAGACTCTAGTGAACAGCGAGCGCTCAAGCAGGCAGGACTCTGTGTGCAAGAGTTTGATCACTATTACAGAGAAAGCTGATTCAATGGAATAACAGTTCACTGGAAGCCTGTATAATGCATTAGAAAGGGCTACGAACATTAGGAGGACGGCTGAATGATAGCAATATTAAATCATATTTAGTAAGTCAATAATTAATACAAATAAAAAAAAATTATAATTTAAATGCAAAAAGTATATTTTAACTTAATCTTAGCCTTAGTACAATTTGTAATTTGAAAATAAAATGGTTTTGTTTATTTGTATTTATTTGTTTTACTTTTTTAATGGAACTTAACGGCTGAAGTAAAACTTGATGACTGGAATAATGATGCTGAAAATTGAGATTCATCACATAAATGTGCCAGATCAGGGAGGACGAGAAGCAGGTCTTGTTGGTGGCTTCATACTGGCCCAACAGGACCTGGTTCCCGTAATTCATGCTCCTCGTGACAGCCCCTCCCTGGCCAATTCCTCTGAGGAAGGATCTACTTTCTCAGAGATGGGGCACCCTCTGGCACCCACATCCGGATCTGTGGAAGCTCTATGTGTGGTCCCTGGATGGGATGTGGTGGTTCTAGGTGGCCTACCCCAGTAGCTAGCACTCACTATTGCTTCAGCATGAGCTGGAAGCTGTTCGTTGAATGGTGTTCCTCTAATAGCGAGGACCCCCGGAAGTGCTCAATCAGAGCTGTGCTTTCCTTCTTGCAGTAAGGGGTTGAGTGTAGGCTGTCCTCCTCCATTCTTACCGTTTACTTTGCTGCTATTTCCACCCGCCATGACCCCGTATAGGGAGGGTCATGGGGAAGCACAACCTGGTCGTCAGGTTCTTTAGGTAAGCCAGGAAGTTAAGTGCCTCGCTAGGAGACATCTGTAGAGCTTGGACGACTCCTAACATGTGCGCTAGGTTCTATTGCCTGTGTGTCAAAACGGTTTCTTAAACAGGTAGTCGCACTGAGAGGCCCAGTTTAGTGTCGGCTTGCCGCATCCTTAATGCTAATTCTCCAGAGAGTTCCCTGTCCGGGCAAACCCTGTCGAGTCCTTCAGCAATCCGACAGCAAGATGTGATGCAGCATCTTGCACCAGGTCTTTCAGTCAATGAATTCCTGCAATTTTGGTGTGAGGCTAGTGCCCATATGATTGACCGTGTTGGGATCCCATATGCATATTTCCACTGTACACTTACTAGGGCCATGTTTTCCCTGGCAGACCACATTCTGCCGTCTCTAAATGATGCAGCCTGAGCCATCTTAGAGACCTCCATGTTTGTTGGTCACCAACGTGACTCGAAATGTCCAATTGAAAGGGAACGTATGTAACCCTTGTTCCCTGAAGGAGGGAATGGAGACGTCACGTCACGTCCGTCGCCACAGCCTCTGTACCACAGCTGAGCTGCCGGGTCACTGGCTCGGCTCGGCAGTGCACCTGCTGCCTCTTATACCCGCACTGCGGGGTGTGGCAGCCAGATGTGAGATACTGCATGTCAATGTCCATTGGCTTGTTTAGTTATACTCAAAGTAGATTTGTCTCCCTGACGAGATCCCAACTCGTCAGTCACCGGCATGATGTCTCCGTTCCCTCCTTCAATGAACAAGGGTTATATATGTAACCGAGATGTTCACTATGAAAAGATACAATGCATTACAAAGATTATTATAAGGCTTTATAAGGCACCAAAGATTTTTTTATAATACATATGCATGTATAGATATAGACTTGAAGTGGTGATAAAAGGTTATATCCTATAGAGATTATAAATTCAATGGTGATGTCGTTGATTAATTGTTTCCATTGACAAAGGAAATGCTAAGTCCCCATTGCATATAAATTTCCCAGCCCTACTCTGACCTTGTATGAGTGTGTGTGTGTGTGTGCGTGTGCATATGTTTGTGTGTGTGTGTGTGTGTGTGTGTGTGTGAGTGAGGAAAAGCACAGACGGGTGATTAAGCAAGAGTGGAAAACTGTTTATGACCGATTTTTGAGTGTGTTTACTGCAAGTGTGTGTGAGCAAGAGATACAGCGTGGCAGTAAAAAGAGAAGGAATTATCAGTATTAATTTGTGATTGAAGTCTCCTTTATCAGTTCAAGCTAACCGATCTTGCAGCTTTCCGATGAAGTGAGTGGATTATTACGGGATTTCAGTGTGGCGGGAAACAGGGGCTTGACAATCTGTGCATGGGTCCCTCAGAGCACATGTGTAAAACACAACAGGATCCTGCACAACACACACACACACACTCCTGTATACAAACACACGTTCAAGGCGGGTTCCCCTCCTCCTTCTCCTGCCGTCACACAAACACACACGCGGAGCGCGGCGGGGAATGGTGTAACCAACAGCAACGAGTAGAGCAGGGAGTTGAGAGAGCCTTGTCACACTTTCGGTTCTCATGCCCATGGGATTGTTTGTCGTTCTCGCGCTCTCTCTGAGGAAGATGTTATGCATTTTGACAGGATTATAAAAATAAATAATGAGGTGGAAGTTTGTTAGAAAAAGCGGAACCATCTCAGAGGCCCTGAAGTATGTGTGAACAATGTGTGTGTGGGTTATTGTGCAAGAATCCTTCAGTTGTACAGACTGACACTAAAATCTATCTATGATATATCAAAATGTATAGTAAGAAAATTTACATATAATAATTAAGCTAATATTGATACAGAATGCAGTTTGCATGTATTGTATTATGTTGCCCTTTTTTTCCCAATGAATGTACTCAGCAGTAGAACACATATCTAGTTAAAAGCGTGACTAGAGTGCTTTTGCACAATTTATTTATCTTAAACTAAACAGCCTTTCACAGTGAATGGCTCTGCAGTCTCAAATGAGTGTGCTTAACCAAGGTGTCTCTCATTTGTGTTTTATGTGTATCGCAGCAGCCCTCTGTTTTTATATTAGTTGCTACACATTGCCGGTCTTATATCCTGCTATTCCAAACAATAAAATCCGGCTCTCACAGAGCAATTGTAGAGAAATATGTGCTGAATCTGCTGTTGTAAAGTTAGAGTAATTTAAAGGGGAGACTTCTATAAGAAAGGGAATATTGTGGCCCATTCATTTTCTTTCTCTCTCTTTCACACACAAGAGACAAGTCTCTCTTTCTCTGTCCATGTCCTCCTGAATATTTTCCCTCTCCTTTTGCACAATGGAAACAATGAAGTGTTCTTGGAAAATTCACCAACCAAATTTCAATGTAGATCCAGAGAACAAATAAAATGCATCCGGACGCCAATTCACACACATTCGGTGGGAAAACTCATTTTTAGTTTGCAGCACATAAGAAAGTGAAAGAGAAGGAAGGAGAGAGCAAAATCTAGGCCTGAAATATGGCCTAAAAATCTGCTGAATAAGAGTTATTATATTACATAAAAGAACAACTTCCAATAGAAATGTAACCTTTATAAAACTTAATATTTTCATTCTATTAAATTTGATATTTGTGTGTGTGTGTGTTACATACACTCAAAAATGGTATAGGTTTCACTTCAAAATATCGACAAGCATACACACGGAATTAAACATAACATTTTTTTGAAGCAGTAGTATTTTCTCGTAAAATATCCTCTAATAATCTTTAAAAGATTGTTTACAGTGTAGAGTGAAAGCATGAGTTTCTAATGGTGTCTGTATTCCCAAGAAACTGTGTAAACATGCTTTGGACAGAAAACGCAAACAGAGAGATTACTTTGCCGCCTTCTTTCAGAAGCCCACCACACACACACACACTGCTACATCCAGTATTCCCATTAAAACACAAATGCTAGTTTTCCTTCAGTGGCTCTGTCCCTTTGGAGATTTTCCTGTCTATGAAAGAAGCTCATCAAGTTTTTTAACAGCAGGCTCCCAGTCAAACAGTCATGCTTTGCGCCCCTCTGAGACTAGCATGATAAGATTTTAATTGTTTTCCTCACTAGTGTAATGCCAAGATTTATTAATGGCAAATTAATAGACATGTTCATAAACAGCCAATCAAAGATACTACAGCACTTGATGCTTTTGTGCCTAGGTAGCGCAAAGATAGCTATCTATCAGAAGTTTTAAAGGAGTATTCTGGATTTTAGACAGGCACTTACAATGAAAGTGAATGTGGGCATTACTTTCAGTAGTAAAGCCCCAAGATGTAAACAATATCTTACCAATGTTTTGTGGGGAAAACTCACTCAAGGCTTGTTCACAGCAAGGATGATAATGACAATTAAGAAGTTTTAAAAATCCTTCTAATCCAGTGAAAATATGGAACTTTACCACAAATATAATGATAACCACATGAATGACCACATGTTTGAGTTAGTTTTTTCTGGCTGATGAAAAACATTGAAAGTCAATCAGAATCTTCAAAGACTTCAAAGAGCTCAAGTATTTAAAGTGCCATGCAACAAAACAGCAGCACACATGCTAATTTTAGATTTGAAACTAAATAAAGTGCAATAATATTACTAACTCATTTAATCCAATATTTTCCTATAGATTAAAATATCCATTTTTTTTCATAAGTAATCCTTTGAAATAATAAGTATTTTTGACAGTTTTTGTAAAGTGAGACATTTTGTGTTCAGAATATCAAGTGTGATCAGTGGCATAATGTATATTGAATTAACATATTTCTACCGTCATCAACAAAATGTTTATATATCTCAGCCCAGTTATTAAAACACATTTTAAACGCTGGGTTACTATTATACATAAAACCTTGCAAAAACACTGATAAGAATACTGAGATAATGTGATACATGTCAAAATTCTTTCTTTATTGTATCATATATCATAACATTGATGCAATGTTTTAACTTATTTGTACCATTTTAAGTTTTCATTTAGTGCAATCCCTAGTAACAAAAGTAATATATTTAAAATACATTTATTTCATACCAAGTGTAGTTTTAACATATTTTAACATACTTACAGACAGATAACTCGAAACTTATTGATATATAAGTTTTAATTAAAAATTATTTGGAGTATTACTTCTCCACAATGCACATTTCATATTGATAAGCCTATAAGCATTTTAATGTTACCTTTGATGAGGATTGTATATTATTGCCCTTTAAATGCAAAATACAATCAAACATACTAAGTATGTCTTTAATTTGGACTTCAGCACTACTTCCTCACAATTAAAGTGCAAAATTAGTTGTTCCAGTTTAGCAGAGTTTAAGTATACCAGTTTAGTATACTAAAAGTACAAGTACAGAGTACTTTATTAAGTACATACATATGAAAATGTATTTGTAGTATACTTAGCATGAAATAAATGTATTATAAATACGTTTAAGTGACCATTGACCACAAAACTGAATATTGTGAAATCATATCTTAAAATTTAAATCTTAAAAATAATGTGTACCAAAAATCTTTGTCATATCATGTTAACATGTACTGTAGTAACCTTTTGTTTCGGAGCTCTGATCATCTTCTCATGGTGCAAACAGGAAGTCTCTGTGTCTCTGCTCTGGTCCTGTGACAATTTGCAGTACATGTGACACTGAACATATTTAAGACCGTTTATTTTGTCAAAAATACACTGAACCACCAGTCAGTAACATTTTTAGAGATTTTATAAGGGCTTAATCCATCAATCATCTTAACCTTCATTTTTATAAGATAATTATTTTTGAGACATACAGTAATTTCATAAATGCTGTTGGCTGATTTAAGTTGTATTCCTTCAAATATCAGAGCTACTGTATACCTTCAGAAAATCCAGTAGATCTGAAACATGAAATTGGCATTTATTTGTGTGCCGTGTTTCCAGCCAACCAAAGATTTGCAGCGACACAAGTTTCATAGTCACCTTTTAAATTAGAGTGATGCAGAATGCTTTTAAGCAAATCCTGCCATCTCCTAGCAACACATTTTACCGTCTGCATCACAGGCGAACAGGCTATATAAACAAATTTCCGGAGTACAGAGGTACTCTGACAGACGCTCTCGCTTAATGAATTTAGAGAGGTGCGCCGGGCCCTTGACAAGCCCTTTGTTGATGATGTCATTGTTCTCTTCATCTCATAGTTCATTGCAGTGCACACATCACACTATTACTGAACGAAAGAGGTTGTCCAAACACACACACACACACACCTGTAGAAAGAGTCAACATGCACTCATGGCCTCCCGTAATTGACTGGAGAAGACTGCAACACCATACACATGCTGATTAAAACAATCTCTAATTAACCAAAGTAGATCTTCTGCTAAACCGCATCCTGGCTGAAACATCTTCAGAAGATGCATGGACGTGTGTGGATATTTACAAGCAGACGAATGAGATAACGCACAGCCATAATCAACACATCACAGCTGTTAAACATTTGCCCATATCGAAAGATGGATTATCTGTATCATCTCACCATTCAGCGCCTTTCAAAGCAAATGATGGCAATTTGTGTACAGCACTCTTGATTTCCTTCTGGCTTCTCAGCTGTTAAGTATATGGTCTAAGAGGCTGAAATGGATTGAAGCTAGTTTGACAGATACAGTGCGTGATCGTAAGCTGAGGTAAACACAGCACTGGTGAGCAGGACAGTCGGCTTTTGGCTCTCTTGAGATTCAGGGGTAATAGGCTGTGAAAAGGAATATTTTTACTAGCACTTTATATTCTGATTTGTACTTAGTTATGTCTGATTTCAGATTTACCAAACCCTAAACATTATGCTAATGCTAACGTCATTTTTACGTTTCATGTCAGTCCTCTTTCATACATTTAGACTGGTACCTCAAACATGGGTTCCCTTTCAGTCGGTCACTCCGAGTCATGTCGGACATGACCGACGAATTGGTATCTCACTTTGAGAGACCAATCCTCTTTGCGTGTATAAAAACATGCCAATGAACAGTGGCATGCGCTGATTGCATCCAGCTGCAGCTCATCACAGCGTGAGTATAAATGAGCAGCTGGTGCAGCGCACATTAGCTTTTCGCTTCGGAGCCGTACACACCTGTGTTCAGCTCTCCTTTCTACTTCGGACGAAGAACAAGTGGCTGGTGTGACGGCGTCTTCAGCGATGGTCGTTCCAGTGTTGAGTGGGTTGCCACATCCGGTTGCACTATCCCCCTGTTGTGTGCGAGCAGCTATCTCCTCTGTGCGCCTCAGCACACTAAAAGAGCTTTCTAAAAGAGTAGCTCATGGGTGGAACGTCTTTTTAAATATGCGTCTTTTTAAAGATGCCCTTCCACCCGTGCGTTTCTGGACGGTCTGATGGTCATGATCGCTGCCTCTCGTGCCTGGGCTTAAAGGATGGGGGGGTCGGGATCGTGTGGAAACCTCCATCGCGTCCCGAACCTTTGAGGCTGGACGATTGGTACTTAGGGGTGGCTCATGCTGGTTCTCAGGGCCCCACCCCAGTACCTTTCGGTAGCGATGCAACCGTGTCCTGGCGCCGCTACCACTTGACAGGAAGATCCGGTGCTCCCCTCCCAGGCCTCTAGGCACTCATCACTATGTGGCCTGTGGAGAAGCTGCATCTGCACTACACTCTATGGTGTTGTTGCAGCTCCATCAGGCCAAGGCACTGAGGGATCTGCACGAGGGTGGTCATGACCCGGAAGTTCTTCATGAACTCCGTACTGCCACAAACCTTGCGCTTCGAGCCACGAAGGTTACGGTGCGGTCTCTGGGTCGTGCAATGTCCACCATGGTGGTCCAGGAGCGCCATCTGTGGCTGTGTCTGGCCGACATGCGTGAAGCAGACAAGACATGTTTCTTGAATGCTCCCGTGTCCCAGACCGGCCTCTTCGGTGATGCAGTGGAGAACTTTGCCCAGCAGTTCTCCGCTGCCCAGAAGCAGACGGAGGTGATTAAACACATCCTGCCTTGGCGTGCAGCTGCTGCTCCACCCGGCCGCCAACAGCAGTGCCCTCCTGCCACCGCCCCCGCTCCCGCACAGCCAATGCAGCAGCCCCCATATAGGCAGCGCATTGGAGCCCGGCAGCAGGGTAGCCGCCCAGCCGGTCCAGGCCCCCGCCAAACCTGATCTGAGAAAGGGCTTATGATTTTTGGGATAAAAAAAAGATTTTTATCCTTACATTTTAGTTCAAACATCAAAGTGAATTTTGTATCCGGTGACCCTTTAATATTTATAATTAATATAATATGCTTTTACAATGACCATAGCGTAGCAAAAAAAAAAAATATTATCCACACAGCCATGTTTGTTTACAATGAAATGCAGTGTGTGGTATTTCTGATAGCCAAGTTCATCCCCTTGTCCCATAAGAGATTAAATGAGTTACTGCTGAACTGGGATAAAGCGCCAGTGGAGTCATAAATCACTGGGTGATTTACTCTGTTTTTGTTCGCTACTGTAGACATCAGTGCATAGATATGACCTATAAACTGTCATTCTAATACTTCTGCAGTTACTCAGCACAGTAGTATAAGTATTATATGATTTGGTGAACTGTTTGCACATACATATACATTTGTATATAATTGTATGTATTTCACTTGAGGGCTTACATGGTTTAAATCACTAAAGGTTTCATACAGAAAATACAGAAAAAAAAATTTCAAAAATGTGCACTTATACCTACTGAATCAATCTGGTTGGATTTTTTGAAGGTTTGTGACATATTAAGATATTGTGCGGTTGAAAGACTGCTTGTGCTGCTGTTTCATATAAATGACAACACCTCTCTTTGGATCAGCAGATTTGACTATTATATGCCTCAGGGAGCAGCTTAGCGTGATCACACCTGTCTGATATCATGTACTAAAGGGTTAAACAAGCAATTTTTTTTTGGACAGAATAAGCAAGAAAAGCAGCCCAGACTTCTTTCCAAAAGTCAGAATTCTGCTTCTACTTCTAAATCCATATGGGTCAGAAGTTTAAGCCTTAGCTTGAAAGTGATGTTGAGGCTATATTACAGTGCAAATTCACTGTAACTGCCTGTCTAGTAGCTTTAAATTAATTGACATCTCAGCACCATGATGGGCTCTTTGCTTTCAGGAGTACGTACAACCATACACTAACATACATAATCGATGATGTTCCCTTGGCCCAAGAGTGACGGGCTAGAGGAGAGACTTATTCAACTATGCCGTCCGTGTGGTGAAAATTGGAGTGAGCAGGGCTGAATGAGGATTTTTTGGAGTTAATTAAAAAGTCAGAGCGTAATCTTAATTTATGACTTATCTGAAGGCAGGGAGAAGGGGCAAGGGAATGAGAGGGGTGAGAGAAAGAGGAGTAGACGTTTGATCTTCCTATTAGAAGTTAAAAGTGAGGCCTGTTGGGCGATTTCGCATGAATTCATTTTGGCTCCGTGAGTTATCGGCGGGAAATGATAGCGTCTCAAACCCTCTCGCGCGCTGCTCTCTGCCTGAAAGCTGCTCTCGCAGAGGGGATAAGAATATTACGATGTTTAGAAGATGCCAACGACTCTCCAAGAGCAAGAGAGAGAAAGTGAGAAACAAGGAGAAAAAGTGGGAAGCCTGGGGCTTTGATCAGCGGAGGGAGAGTGACAGAGATTTAAAGGCAGCTGTTGTGTTGTCATCTTAATGCTGCTGGGAGGAATGATACAACGGCCTCACATCAGCTCAGGCACACCATTGATCTGCTGAATGTCATTGTGACAGCTCAACCTGGCAAAATACTAGCTTAGACCAACCCCAGCATCAAAAGCCCGTCAAAGCAAGCGGGAGACAGGCAGCATCAGCCCTTTGACACTCTCCCGCTCGGCCCAAGCTTCATTTGCACTGCTCATTTGTGGCTGACTCAAAACCAAAGGCTTATTTACAGCTTTCGCAGATTGGTTCTCACTCTTTGATTGGTGTCTTCGTCAATCTCGGCTCGGTGACTGAAAACGAGAACTTTTTTCCCCTATCGGAGCCATTAAGGAATGAAAAGTTAGCTGTCGGTCACAGCTAACAGCTAAATGGATCAAAGCTGATGGAAACACCTGAGGGAAAAATGAGGACCCCCACCCACCCATGTGGAGACAGCTGTACGAGCTTTTACAAATGTCGTACGGGACTTAAAGAGAATGCATTTGCGCCACGGCACCTCATTATGGAGGTGGAGCTTCATTTCCAGCTGGTTGAAAGCTTCATGAAGCCACTCACATGGCCATCAGCGCTTAATAAGAGAACCTGCTACGACATAATGGACGATGTTTGTCAGCTCACTCAGCTTACTGTACCCTTAGCAGTGAAGATTGCTGTGTTTTCAGGGTGATGTGTAATGCACATTATTGGCTCTGGTTTGATGGCTTTAAAAGACTGTAACATGCTATGGTAAACCCTGTGGTTAATATTTTATGGTTTTTCACTGAAATGACAATGAAATAAATGGGTTAGTATGGGCTGGGATAGTGTATTAAGTTCTGGCAACCGCAGTTTTTTTAATGCCATACTTTTTTGTAATGATTATCCTTCATATATTCATTAATTATCAGTATTCGTCTATGTTCTATATTTAGACTAACTGTGCTTGTTCATTTCAGCAAATCAAAATTATGATATTGGCTTATCAATACCAGGCTGAAATTGGGTCTGTTAATTTTGCAGATTACCAATCCACTCCTACCTTAATTTCAATCAATCAATCAATTAATCAAAATTAGTTAAAATGAACATGAAACTGTGTCATAAACAAGAGGGTTTAAAGATTTGAAACACAACAATCTTCACTGCAAAGGGTACAGTAAGCTGAGTGAGCTGACAAACATCGTCAAATTCAAGAACTTTAATGTGTATGTAATGTATATTATACATTTACAGTGCTCTCCACTAATATTGACACCCTTGGTAAATCTTGGTAAATGGGACAGCCATGGCAAAAGCTTCATTTTGTACATTATAAGATTTCTAACAGAGTCAGTCAGTTTTAGATTTGCTATCTGTTGGTATAGACTGGTTACTCTAAAGTCTTATTCAGGACCATTCACTATGGCTTGTATGGCCTTATTTCAGGTAGTTTTATTTTCCCAAAACTTACTAGGCAAGGCAAGGCAAGGCAAGTTTATTTATATAGCACATTTCATACACAGTGGTAATTCAAGGTGCTTTACATA
>JAUMHE010000075.1:7503736-7550164 GCA_032359235.1 Enteromius mattozi
ACGTTGTTTGCATCTAGCGGATATTCTCCAAAATGGCGTTACTGTGATGTGGAGAGACACAGAGGAGAATAATTGTTAAATTTACTAGCAGTTTTATTTATTATTAGTGATTTATTATTTATTAGTGATTAATGACACGTTTTTATTTTGTGGTGGAGTAACCCTTTAATTTCTCTACTATTAAACTTTTGTTAACACTTAAATAAACAACTAAATAAATCCCTGATTGTTTGAGTAAGAAAAGTTTGCAATTGTGCAATTATAGAGTTTACCTGTTCAGCATGATGATGCTTAATATCCCTGAAACCTTTTTCGCACTTGTCAGCATTACAAGTAAAAGCTGAAAAAAAAAAAAAAAGAAAATCACAAAGTGGCTGGTTATTTTATGTTAAGCAAAGATCTTATTTCAGGCATTTAACCAAAAATCCATTCAAACACACAGACAAAATTGACTTGGAACTGAAAGTGCTAAAATGCTAACTCATTTCCGGGTTTTGGCCAACAAAAATTCATGTATGACACGTTACAGAGTCCCATTCTTTCTAGTGAAATTACACGTGAATGGTTGTCCTTCGTGCTCTTTCATGAAAGTCCAATTTCTTCAGTTAAATGGGTTTGTGAAAAAAAAAGTGATTTTTTTTGTGTGTGTTGGAAAGTCTGAAAAGTCTGTTCATTCAAAAGTATTGGCTTAAACGTTCATCTATCTTATACTGTATGTACACGCTTAAAAATAAAGGTGCTCCAAAAGGTTATTGACAGCGATGCCATAGAAGAACCATTTTTGGTTCCAAAAACAACCATTTAGTCAAAGGTTCTTTAAAGAACCATCTCTTTATTTACCTTTTTATAATCTGAAGAACCATTTTTCACCACAAAGAACATTTTGTGAAACAGAAAGGCTCTTCAGATGTTAAAGGTTCTTTATGGAACCATGGTTCTTCTATGGCATCATGAAGCACTTTTATTTTTAAGAGTGTATTGGTAAAAAAGTACACTTCATTGTAGTGAATCAATTTGTTGTAAATGGTCTTCCCCCATATTAAAAGTTAGAGAATCCAATATATATATATATATATATATATATATATGTATGCATGTATATGTAATGTAACTACATCAATGTGTATTGTATGTAGTATATAATAGTTTTTATGAAACTAAAAAATGATTTATAGAGAGTTATAAAGATTTATAGCTAAAATTATACTGTACTCATATGTACCTTGTTAGCTACTTTTTGTTTGTAGCTTTTTCCTGCCTCAAATTATAATTAGCTAGATTCAAAGTAGCTCCCCCAACACCGCTGTCTGCACAGCTTATTGTTTGAATGATTTCCTGCAGAACCCTCATGTTAAAAAGACATTTATCAATGCAAACTTCCTAATACTTATTATCAGCAACTCTTTGGAGAGCAAAAATATTGATCACAAAACGTCTTGTAGACTCCATGGGGCGCAAATTGTGAACCAGTATTGATTGCATTGCTTGAATATCAATTGTACTGACCTTAACCCATCCTAAGCACCCTCCTTCCCTCGATAAAAAGTGTTATGCTAATGAAGCATCCTTATGTTGATGCAGCGTTTAAACACAAGGAAACACAGTTGAGACAGAGTCGGTGGCAGGCAATAAATGAGTAAAGTCAAAGTTCATCTGCAATCGTGCTGTCAGTAAGGTGTTGCAATACGCCTCTCTAAATTAGATTCAAGATTTCACACAAAGGGACGGCTCAGGCTCTGAATAAAACATTTCCTTTTCACAACTTTTGGTGCTTCGATAAAGCAGCAGAAAAAGACCAAATTCAGGGAGATGGAGGGAAAAGAATGCATCCTCGATGGGGGCTGTCATCTTCCATCTATGACGAGGGAAATGAATTTACATGGCAGTGGATGGAGTTCCAGGCTTTGTCCGAAAGAGCCGTGTCTGGAATAGTAATAGAGATATTCGCACATGCTCTTTCTTCTTTTTCTTTTTTTTAGGCTTGTTAAGTATAAAACCTTGTAAAAATGTGAAGTGAAAGTTGTTTTTCTCATCATTAACAGGCCTCAGCTAAATTTTTAATTCTCAAAGGTTATAGGGGGTCGCAAAAATAGTTGTAACACTTTTGGCTTTTTCTTATTTTTTCAGAAAATGCTTAGCCTAACCTTTGAAATTTTGCCTCTACATATTTGCCGTCATTAGCTATGTAAAAACAATCTAAAATTTAAGTGAGATTATATTTGGAGTAGATTAAGTACAAAACAATCTGTTACATTCACCAGTGCTTTATGATTTTTACTAAACAGTGGCATGTTATACATTTAACAGTATATATAAAAGCTCTTCTAATGTAAAAAAAAAAAAAAAAATGTGTAGATGTCACATATACTACACTTCCTCAAACAAACATGTTTAATGCAGTATATTTTAATAACTGTAAAAAAAAAATAATAATAATTAACAAGAACATCAGTAGTTCATAATCTGCCTTTCATACACATTTTTTGTGCTGGGCCAGGAATGTACAATATTTTATATTTTATACATTTACATTTATACACAGCCTGTGTTTCTCAGTACTTGCAATAAAAATGCTGTACCAGGTGAGTTACAGAGCAAGTTTACTGTCAGCAAAGCACACAACACTAAAAATGGTAAGCAACACCTTAAACAGGAAATTTAGAGTTTTCTTGTAAACCATACTTCAGTATTCCAGTTTTTGTGTTTATTTAGAGCTTTAAAGGGATATCTTTTTTACAGTACATGCTGTCCAAATCTGTATGACTTACTTCCATCAAAAAAATAAGATATTTTGTCTGAACTGTACTTATTCTCTATGCAATGAAGGTCAATGAATCTGAAGCAACCTTAGATTCCACCGAGTGGAGAGAAAACAACACCCTGGAATAATTTCACAGGTAATGTTCAAACCAACAATTATTCCCACAGGAGCAATAACATTAAAGGATCGTGTGTTAATTTAGCTCATTATTGTCATACAGTATTATGGCATTATATTCATGTACTGTGGTAACTTATTGAATTTCTCAACATAATGACACTGCTGCATGCGATGAAGGTGCATGTCAATGAAGCTTCATGCTAAGCATGCTGGAGGCTATATTGGATTCGTGTTGGTAATGGGGGGCGTTCGAGGGCAGGTTGCCTTAGCCTCATGCTAACCTGGTCTGTCAGCAGAATGTAATATGATGAGGCGTTGCGCTTCATTGTTTGGCTTGCTGCCTGTCTGATACGCTGCTGCTCTGCTGCCTTTGATCATTAAGCCAAACCATGTCACCGCCCCTGGTGTCATGAATTATAACGTGCCGATCTTTGATCTTGACAAATATTTTTCCCATTTTCTGGCCCTTGGTGGGTGATGTGTTACATTCCCTAACAAGGCTGTTCTGTTGTGGATCACAGAATGAATAATTTACCTCTAAAACGAGCAGAGCCAAGCAGTTTTCTCTTTTATTCAGCGCTATTGTCTTAGCTCATGCTTGTCTGTTTCCTCCTTCTAGCCTTTGTGGAGTTTCAAAGAGCGCAAATAGAAATCTAGTCAGTTAAGGATCCTCAAGTAGCAATTCAAGGTAATATTATTCACCGTCCTGAAGGTTTCCAAGAATTCTTTTCCATTCGTCATGCTTAACGATTTGCTCCTGCACGACTGTAATGAAATTCAACAGGAATTGTATGGAACACAATTAGGATGAATATCTGAATCAAAAACTAGATAAACATAAGCAAGGAAAAAGACTGAAGATGCCTTGCCTCTCGGTTTGTCTGATACACTCTACTGTGACCTTCACACCATCAACCTCACACATCCAAGGTCCTTTCGCGCACACACACACACATCGTGCAACCTTGTACATGAGGGTCAGACTCTTTCTGAAATGGAAATGCACATCCCCTCCATATGGCATCATTGGCTCTCATGTTTAGTGCGATTAACACACACGTGCACACACACAAAACTGTCACTTCCATTTATTCATAAGGTAAATTTAGGAGGAAGAGAAAAACGGCCACAAAACTCCACAGGCCGGGCACATACTTGCTAGAGGTACTTTGCTGTCTTGGTGAATTTCATCTTCACACTGTAATGCATTTGACAGCCATGGAAAATTAAAGACATTAGCTCAGCACTGCAAATTGAATCTACAGGTCTGAATAATATATTATGTTGAGATGTTGCATGTGTTCAGTGATAAACAGCCCCATTGAAATGCCCTCCGAGTGGCAGCACGAGAATTATTAGCCCTTGCTAACTATTGGGCTCAAGAGCACTTTGCATGAGGAAGCGCAGATGTGAGTTTTTGCTCCCCAAACCACCAAGACTGTGAGTCACTGGGAACTCAGAACACCTGGATAATCCTCCCGCAGATGGAAGGAGTTTAGGTATGGCGGCACAACAGCACTGTATGTTAATGCTGACATTATAGAACACATAAATATCTGTGTACTGCAGGTGGAAGTCTAAAAGCTGTACTAAATGTTTTAAGATTCTCTGTAGTACGCCTCAGTGGAAATACAAGACAAATAAACTGATATGTAACACTACAGTATATTGCATGCATTGAATATAAAGTGCTTGTTGACTCAGCTTTAGTGGCTGGTCTGTAGCAAACTGATTTACTGGGATACATATTTTGATACCTTCTACATTCTAATGTTTCTCAGGTGTTTCTTTTACCTCCCATGCTGGAAAAAAATAAGAACTTTAATCAGCGAGCAAACCACCTCAGGCCAGTTTATGTTCTTATTTTTAAGCAGGATGGTCAATCTGGTTTAGTTTAGTGGTCTTGGGCTTTGGGTACTTGTAGCTTGTCCAGAGTGGCAAATAGGCCAAACAAGATTAGATCAGTAAGAAAGGCCATTGTTGGCTGGTTTAAGATGTCTACCTCTCTCTCTCTTTAAAGCAGGATGATTAATCTGGTTTAGTTAACTGAAGTTGTAGATGTAAAATTAGCCAGCTGAACAGCAGAAGATCTACTTGGCCAGAATGGGAAACCATGTGAACCAGATTAGACCAGCTAAGACCAGCAAAGCACCTCAGGCTAGTTTAGATTTATTTATTTTTTTTCAAGATTGTCAGTCTGGTTTTGTTTACTGGTCTTAGAGTCAAGCCAAAACAGGTTTAGACCAGCAATTACCAGCAAACCAGATGGTCAATTCGGTTTAGTTTACTGGTTTTAAAAATATCACCTGTTAAAAAAAATAGCATATGCTGGTAAGGTATAAGTTTTTAAAGCTTGGGTGCTAGTTTGAGCTGGCTTAAGCTGGTCCTACGCCGGTCATGAGCTGGTTTAAGTTGGTCCTTAGCTGATCCTAAGATGGTCCCTCCTGCTCAGGACCAGCTTAGGACCAGCACATGATTAGCTAAGGATCAGCTTAAACCAGTTCAAACCAGCATCCATGCTTCAAAATCTACCTGACCAGCATACACTGTTTTTTTATTTTTTATTTTTTTAACAGGGTTTTGGGAACTTTTCAACTGTTGAAGCTAGAAAATTAGCAGTCGAACAGTTGAATATCAACTTGCCCAGATTGGTTAACCGACTAAACCATCTTAAATCAGCTAACACCAGTAAATGAACTTAAGTTGCTGCTTTTTGTTCAAGGTTAGGTTTAAGCTTGTTACATTACATATTTGTTTTACTGAAAAAGCTACACTATTCACTACACTATAAAACTAGCTGGACCTGAAATAATGTAGGCTGATTTAGAAGAAAAGCGCTTGAAGCAAAATGTATAAAACAATGTAAATGTTAAGCAAATTTTAGCATATCATGTGGTTAAACTCCAACATGTGTTTTGTACAAAATTCACCAGTATGACTTGGTTTTGGAATCATGTCAGCACATCTAATAATGATTTGATTCTTTATGTCAACATTAAAAGGTTCTTCTCTTTTTGCTGTTCCATTTAGCCTAATTATACAATGATTCCACGTGAACCCAAGCAGAGTTAGACATTCTCCTTAGAACTGCGCTGCTGCAATCAAGTCTTTTTAACATTTAATTTTAGACATCAAAAATGGCATTCACAGTTATGAATATGTCTTATTTATAACAAAGATAAACACTCAGTTAAGGCCAATCATTGATTAACTGTATACAGCAGAAATGTTGTTGCCAATGCCAAGTACAGAGTGTTATTTTGTTTGTTTATTTGTTTTAACTGAATCGCAGATGATAAAGAAGATTCTAAGTAACACAAAGCATGATGAACTCCAGAAGAGCTGACAAGAAAAAAAGTAAAGGAAGTAAAAGTAAAGCATAAGAAAGTAGGTTATATCAAACCTTTGCTGTGCAGCATCTACCAATCTATAATACTGTATCCTTCTGAAGGACAGCAGTGTTAGCAAACAGTGGCTGAATTGTTCTTTTAACAAGGAGCCTTATACAACTTTATCAGTTTATGCTGCACATTTCAGTGTGGATTGTTTTATGAATCTCTCACAATGCAATGTAAGATTTACAGTGAAGCTGTAACAAAAGAATGGGGTACCGCATTGGGGTAACTACATTTGAGGTTATATATTATATATTACATTATACTTGAGGTTTCTTATTTCATATGTGAAGAGGGCATTCACTTTACATTTTACAGACACATGAACCCCTCAGAAAAGAAAAAGAAAAAAAGTATACTTACAGTAACAGTTTCTAACATTAAGATTTTATTTTAGTCTCTCACCAAAGCTTGGTTGGTTAACCAGTAACTGTATAAGATTATCACAACCTGGTCTCATAAAAATCTGTCCCTCTGTGCACTTTTTGTGCAATACTTTTTTTATATGCCTTACTGCATGTTTTGCTGCAGTTTCAAAGAGAAATGTCTACTGAGTGGTGCTAAAACACAGTTTCAATACGTGAACCCTTGCAGAATTTTGTTACAATGTATTGCGGTTGTTCAGAATTGAAATATCCGTGGACTGTTGCTAAAAGATAATGTTCTATCATGTTGGAAATATGCCAAATCCAACCTTAAACCTACCCAAATTTTGCAAAAAATTATGCTTTATTGATCAAAACGTCTTATGGATTTTTATTTTAAAAATGTTATTATACATGGTGAGAAATAAACACTCTGACAGCAAGAAGGTCAAACACTTATAAAGAGAATCTAGTGTGTGACAAAAGACAACTTTAAACTATCCTCTTTTTAACAAATCATAATG
This sequence comes from Enteromius mattozi, assembly GCA_032359235.1. NCBI lineage: Eukaryota > Metazoa > Chordata > Actinopteri > Cypriniformes > Cyprinidae > Enteromius > Enteromius mattozi. Next base: position 7,510,902 of record JAUMHE010000075.1, read on the forward strand.
CATATCTCACTTTCGTTTTTGTGAGGCCCCTGCCTGACAGAAAAAACACTTCTTGTCTTGCACTTGTCTCACACTTTTTGTAACATGGTTTCAACATGAGCATAAATAAAGACATAGAAGAAGCTTCAGAACAGAATAAGCAGACAATAAAGTAATTTTCCATCACAATAAATAATTTTTTATTTATACGTTTACATTTTGTGTTTTAAAGTGGCAAGACACACATATATATACAGATATATTCATTGACATGCTTTTGTGCACAAACGCCAAAACATCCACACGCATACAAACAGAAACAAACACAAACACACTGTGTTCTGACTGTCTGCAAGGTCAGCAGCATCTGGTCCAGAGTGAAGACAGAAGAGATAAATCACCACTGCCAGATTAGAGCCAATAAAATGGAGAGAGAAAGAAAGAGGATAGGGAAAAAAGAGAGAGAGTAGGACTTTAGAGAAAGATAGCAAATGGTCTACATCACAGAAGAGGGCATGCAGGAAACAAATGGTGAGCTAAGGGTTAGCGTTGCAGGATATAGAGACTAATGGGAGTCTGTGAAGGTTGTTAGTGATTCAAGGTTGTAGCAAAGAAAATGGAAGCTACAACCATGACTCACAAATGAGACTGTACAAGTTCATTAGCACAGTGCAGCGGTCAACAGAGCCTTTGCAGATTCATCTGGTGTTCATTTGGTGATACTTGCACTTGGTTTTATTTCAAACATACAGACAAAAAGCTCTGATCCAAAACCCATGAGCTGCCTATAAAGCTGCTAATATATTTAGTATGTTAAAATTGTAGTAACCATGTTTTTGTCATATTGATTACCATGGTTAGTTTTACAAAAACATGGTTAATTCGTAGTTACCATGGTTTAACTAGTAACTTTGTTTTTGTACACTGTAAAAAAAAAAAATCTGTAAAATTTACGGTGAAAAGCTGGCAGCTGTAGTTGCTCGAATTCTACCGTAAAAAAATAAGGTAACAACGTTTTAGGTTTTACGGTTTTAACTTAAATTTACAGTTTAATACTGTAAATCCATTAACTGACATAATGTTAACATACCAACCTATTAAAGTACTGAAATCTGATTTGTAGCCTTGATATACACTGATAAGCACCAAATACATGAGAAATTATGAGAAAGTCACATGATGAACCAAAGCCCATCACAAGCAGCTTTTAAATATGAACATATATAGAAGGTGCTCAGTGTCATTCACACAAACACTAAACACCATCATGATGAGACTCATTACACTGAGATATGCAATAAACATTAATCTAACCACATTAGATGTAACATACAACCCTAATAAACATCACTGATACAAAAAAACTAAGAAGAAGGAGAGTTATTTCAAAGAAAAAACATCACATTTAAACAAAATTTGAAATGCAATTTCAATTAGCAAATTCAAATGAATTTACCGTTAACCATTTAACAGGTTTTTACTGTAGCATTTTCACAGTTTTTCTTCTGTTAAAATCATGGCCATTTTTTACAGTGTAGTATTAGTAAACCATAGTTAATTTTTGTAAGGGACCTAGTGAGCTAACAATACCTATAGAGCATTATCAGACATAAAGTCTGTTCCAAATGCTATCCGAAATGATGTTGCCTTCTAAGTTACTTTGTTTCTGCCATATTCTAAAAGAACATTTCATTCATCCACCATGATGAATTTCGACTAGCTCAGAGAAAGAAAATCAACAAAGGTGGCAAGAGAATGATAAATACACCTCTAAACATTTTATTCAATACTGAAAAAGCATTGATAATAGTTATGCATCTGACGTTGTGCACATAGCAAACCTTTTTCATTATAATAAAAAGTAATTGAATTGAATGAACAGGGAATTAAATGTACCATGCACTTCACATGAAAAGCACTATATATCTGTGTCCCAATTCAGAGGTTGTCTCCTTCAAAGACCAAATGTGTCACACTGGCATGACAAAGGCTGTCCCATTTCAAAGGTTCCTTCAAATGCAGTCTTGAAATGTGGCTTTAGATTCCTGTGACACAAAGATACAACAAATAAATTCTCGGCCCAAACTAACCCAAGTGGTTTAAATGTTGACGTATCTTATTAAGGTGTGATTTTATAGATTGCTTATAATGAAAAATGCTATCATAATTGAATAGGTAAGGATTAACTCTAACCCATGTGCAATGATCAAAGACATGGGTACTTTAATATGATTCAGTCACTTACATTTAAATAAACACAATTAAATTAAACACAATTTTTAACTGATTGATAGACCTAAAACATAAATTTGACTTAAATGTTAAGTTCTGCCCTTAATCTTCATCTTTTATACCAAAATGTTTAGTTGTGCCAAATGAATCAATCAGCTAATTAGAGAACAATAACATATGCCCCCCATTTACAAACTCACAAATGATTTCTTTTAACCTCATTGATCTTTTATGTTCATCGCCATGGGATCAGTTTATGACCCACTGCTCTTCAGTTTGCTATTCACAAAATATTCGGTTCTTTTCAGTGCTCATCAGATGCCTCCAGATGCGTTTTAGAAAAGACGACAAAGACCTCTTGTGTTGTCAAACAGTTAAAGGATGCTCTCATCTCCTAGCAACTAGTTAGCAGCCCACTCTGATAACACACTGCTGAGATGAAAGTCAAACAAAGCTAAATCTGATTACATTGCCAAAATGAGCACGGAACTGTCTCTGGCTAATATCAGGCCAACAGCACCTCACAATAGCCTACTATATTGTTTATTTCAAACAACATGATGTAAGTGGAAAAAACGCCAAGAGCTTTAAGGGGGCTGTGAGTGGGACGTGAGGTTGTGGGTGGGGGGAACAGAGTGGTGTTTGTCTTTGCATTGTTTTCACTGAGCACTGTGAGGCTTTGTTGTATTATGCACTATGGTTATGAAGGTTTTGAAGTCTGAGCTGGTTTGACTGGATAAAAATGGCAGATTGTGTACGTGGCCCGTGTGCTAGTGTGTGTGTGGAGCCAGTGAAAGAGGATCAGGATGAGTATTGATCCCAGATGAATGCGTCTCTACTCAAGGTCGCACTGCTTTGAACCTGCACACATACACACACGCACGAAAGGTGAAGAAAAGGGGCTGATCTTATTTAGGAGAGGTTATAACCCTGTCGTCCTGCCCGTGTCAGATTCCACACATTAATTTAGGCAGTTCTCGTGCAAGTGACCCGCTCGATCCAGTTCGCCTCAGGTTTCATTTGCATCTCATTTCCAGAGCCCTGCATGCTAATCAGAATAAGCTAGAAACATGGAAATGTCCACGTGTGGTCATTTGGTTGTGAGAATCGATGCTATAGAGGGGTTACGGGTGGCGAGGAGCTGTGCGGATAGTGATTGACAGGCTGGGAGTCGGCGGCTCGTGAGACAGGTCACAATATTTCAGCTGGCAGTCAAATATTAGCACAACCTTCATGACACAAAGACAGTCTGGGTCAGGAGTATTATCCGCACAAACACACACACACACACTCACACATACACAAAGATAGACTCATCAGAGGAAAGCAAGCCCACACAAACAGGACATGACAGTGCAGGTGACACTGGGGCTTTGGGCGTCATGGCAACAGGGGTCAGAGGTGAAAGGAGTGGCGGCACAGAGAAGATGATGAGAGTGTGTACTGCAGTGAGGGGTAAAAACACTGCGTGTGTGAGGAAAGAAGGACTTGATAAATACCGGCTCTGCTCCGAAGGCTAGTGAGCTGCCTTGCTGTATACTTCCTGCCTTCTAAAACAGCATAGGAACTCAAACAGGCCTTCATACGCAAGTGCTTTGCTGAAAAACTTTGCTTTGCTGAAAAAATACACTTAAATGAGTCTAAACTCATTAGTAGGTCCACCAGCATGGTCATGTTGGTTTGTTGCCTGGTTTTAGAGGTTTATAGTCTGAAATTAGCATGTTGCTAAGCTAATGAATAATTGCTAAATTAATTCATTACAACATGTCACAAATTAGTGTGCACAAAGTTGTGTGTACATATATATATATGTATATGTGTGTGTGTGCATGTGTAATTTATACACACACACACATTTGGTGTGTGTATGTATATATATATATAGTATATTAGTTATTTAAGTGCCAGTTAACACAGATTGTTTAATGATGTCTACAATTTTTGTATATATATATTTATGTAAAACCAGAGACTGTAATGGTATGGTATTTGTAATTTATCATTTGACAGCAAAATGTTTACAATACAGTGCATTCTGGGATTGTCTTTTCCACACTGCTCTTTAAGAATGGCCAAAATAATAAGCTGCTGTTAGCCCCTGACTTGCAACAGTGACATTGTTTTGTTTAGCTGCAAGTTCACAGTTAATCAGAAATGGCAGCTACATATCGTATCTTTGAGGATGATATTTTTGGACCACATCCTGGGGATCTTACAGCTGTGTGAAATGGGTCACGAACCAGGCAGCACAAAATGAAAACCTTTGGACTATGCAGTGGACAGTGACATCATGAAACGCTTTTGATATTTTATGGGCCAGTGAAACTTATTAATATCAAAGGGAATATATATACATTACTCTGACCTAAATTTTCCATATGGGTGAATTTTGCATTACTTGCCCAGTAGAGTTCTTATTAATCTGGCTCCAGGAAATAGACTCCTAAATAGAAAGGAAAGAAGCCCAAACATTTTTATATGGGAGAAGACCACTAACCATTTCAAATGAACTTTAAAGCATGTTGAAAATCTTTTAGAATGTGGAAAGAGCTCAGAACATCTCTCGGCAGTCTATTTAAGAGTAACAGAGGCAGAGGAGGCCATAAATGCTTTTCCCTCAGCACACGGCTTAATATACAATTGTAGAAATAGGTACAGGAGCACAGAGATTTTTTTATTCTCTCTTCATCTTTCTATCTCTATAGTCTGGACTGAATTGAAGTGGTACCCTGGTGAACTATCCCTCGTTTCTGTACCTCTTTTGCTGCGCTCCCTAAAGGCCTCCGTTGGTTAGCAACCCACACGTCTGATATGTGTTTAAAAAACATCAAAGTACATTATTTAACAAGCATGTTGGAGAGGCAAACCGAGTAAGAAAGAGAGAGAGAGAGATGGAGTTTATATTCTGAAAATCCTACACAACCCTGAAAATCATGAAGAAGCGAGAGAGCCAAATAAATTTTGCAAAGTACAAAAACTTTTTAAACTTTGTCTGAAGTGTATTTATTCATTTATTTATTTATTTATTTATTACTTAGCTAGTCGAACAGAGGGTTTTTTGTGTCAGTCTTGGCCACTGAGTCATAGTTTGACGCTTACCATATGCGTCTACTGCTGTGGGGGAAAAAAAACTGCTAAGTACCACTAAGTACTGCTTTCAATACATGGTTAATAAAAACATATGCAGGGACACAGTTTAGAAAAATATGAACTTATATACATTCCTTTTTCCCAGTCCGGGAATGTCCAGGTTTTGGTTTTGGTTTGTTATTGTTTTCACTTGAAGATAATGGCTGAAAAGTAGTTTGATCAATAGCGTGCAGATATAATTGACCAACTGTGAGACGGCAGGATCTATGGAGAAAGGTCAAAAGCAATGGAAATATGTATGCTTATAATCTATGAGAGCTGTATTGTGTCAATACAAGACCTGGACATTTTAGGCAATTTAGAAATCCCAACCAGGACATTATATTATATTAATAAATATATTACTTATTGAGTTCCTAGGCCACGTGACATTTTACACCCTGTTCTTTTGTTTTTTTCTGCATGTTGGCCATATCAGATTGCTTAATTTTATTTATTTTTATATAATTTTAATGTACATTTTTTAATAATAATATTTTTTTTTAATAGTATTAAAATTAATCATTTATATATGTTTTCACTATATGTGACCCTTGATCTTAAAACCAGTCAGAATGATATATATTTTAAGAGAAACAACCAGCCTATTTGAAAATATGGAATCTAAGAGTGCTAAAAATCTAAATATTAAGAAAAGCATTTAAAGTTCTTAGCAGATTACTAATCAAAAAATTAAGTTTTGATATATATGTACAGTATAATTTACAAAATATCTTCCTGCAGCATGGTATTTACTTAATACCCTAATGATTTTTTTTATAAAATAAAAAGAGATAAGTTTGCCACACACAATGTATTTTTGGCTATAATAAATATACATGTGTTACGAATGGCTGCTTTTGTGGTCCAGGGTCAAATATTTCATTTAATTTATCCATATCTCATAACTAATAATCAAAGATTATGCTAAACTGTTCAGGCATGTTTAACTTTATGCATTCAAAAAAAAAAAAAAAATGTATTCTAGATGTGTATTATGCTTTGCATATTTTAGGCATATTTCAATAAGTTAACCAATCTGGATAATATCATAGAATTGTCCCACACATAACACATTTTTGTTAACCCAGCTACAGTCTAACCACAATTAAAAAAATCTGCAAGCTGCATGTGAAATCTGAATTAAATATAGGGATATGTAACAATGTGATTTAAGCATTGAATCCTCCAGAACCTCCAGCACTATTTGCAGATTTTGAAATGCTTATGACAGACATCACTGTCTTCACACACCGCCTGGTGTTTTTTCCTCTCATTTGCATAAACTTGAGCGTTTCTCAACTTTTTAAAGCCCTCAGTGCTGTCAATTCCACAATACCAAACACAAGTCTGTCACTCTGTCAGCTCCCAGAGAGAATGAACTGAAACGCCTGCTCAGCTCTGCGCCACTGAACACACACGGTTAGCCAATGACCAAGGTCAGAGGTCGGAGGTCTAATACCAGGATGTCTGATAATGCTGATAACAACCAGGATGTCTGGTAATGCTTGTGACAACAGTATTTTGGTCAGGTTTAGGGTGTATGTGCAAAGCTGCAAATATTCTCAGAAAAAAGATAACAAAAAAAATGTGGTGGTTCTGTTACAAAATAAACATGCGCAATAGTGGTAAAAAAAGAGTGTAATAATTTTCATAATATATGGGACTCTAAAAATGTCATGCGGTGCAACCATCAAAGCATGTTTCTCTTTGTCAAGAAGTGTGATAAATGTGTGTGCTACATAGTCATACCACGTGACATTTTACAACATACAATTACCTTCTGTTTCATTTTGTTTGTTTGTTGGTCACATCAAATGACTTGAATTGGGCAGACAGAAAAATGCTTTTCAAATATTAATAAGCAGTGAAGCAGTTTTTATTTGTGATTTTTTGTATGATTCTAAATGTTATGCGGTGCAACCATCAACTTTTTTTTTATGTGTGATACATGTGTTTTACACATCATAAATCATGTGCAATAATGCTATATGCTTGGTTCAGCAGCATATGAGTGTAATAATAATATTTGTCACTCTTATATATGATCTTCTTCCTGTAGGCTGGTGGTTAAAAGATGTTTATCCCCAAGGCAACTCCTCGTAGCCTCCAGCAATAAGAAGCTTGCTTGTGTATATCTGTGCGGTTTCATTGCTTAGCACACTGAAGCCTCCTGAGCTCATTTCTAAAGCTCTCACAGAGAAACCGTTCATGTGAACAATGCACCTCAGATATCAGCCTTAAATAAATTCACATACAAGTTTTGAGTCTTTCACAGATTGTCTCTTCTCTGTGTTTAGAGTTGTTCCACGTCTCAAAGAGAGGCTGACAGAATGAAAAGCTCAGAAGAGGAAGATTTGAGAATCCTTCGCCTACCCTCAAAGCTACACTGATAATTAGGCTGAAGAAATAAGTGTGTAAAGTGAAGAGGAGAAAAACGAGGGATCTGTTCCTTTTCTTCTCAGCTCTTTTCTTGTTCTTTACTGCTCCGGTGTAATTAACTGCTCACAGCCCCATGCCACCTACCTAAACCTTGTGTGAGCAGGAGAGTGTGTGCCGGTCTACACACACTTATGTGTATGAGAGCTCACCAACCTCCAAAAACAAGTCATCTCAATACAGTCAGCTGAACTCCTGCAGAAAGGGTAATTAGGCTCATCAAGAGAGCGAGAGATGCAGAACGAATGGGTGCCGCTATTAGTGAGGCAACAGAGAAGAATAAGTTCAATTATGACCAGTCTTTTTTTTTTTTTTTTTTTTTTGCCTTAAAGAAATAGTTCACCCAAACATTAAAACATTATATTATTTGTGGATTAATGTAATGTTTTTGTTTGGACTCTCATTCTGATGGCACCCATTCACTTCAGAGGATCCCCTGGTGAGCATGAGGTGTTTCTCAAAATATGTTCTGATTTAGAAACAAACTCATCTACATCTTGGATGGCCTGAGGGTGAGTACATTTTCAGATAATTTTCAATTTTTGGATGGACAACATGTATACATCATTGTCCCAGACATTTAAAATTGAATTGAAAACAAAATCTTAAAAAGTGCATTTCACATTCTGCAGTATGATTTTAAGATACAACATCTGCTGAATCATTTTAACGGAAGTGCTGAAAAAGGTACTTTTTAAAATGAAATAATGTTCTTTAATGGATCTTAATTCAGCAAAAAAGTCAACTTCTTTTCTTTTTTTTTTTTTTGCTGAATATGGTTTTTGAGTTTGCTAGGCAGTTTTTTGGAGATTAAAAAAGCTGTTTTAATGCTACATGTCAGCATATTTTGGTACAGTCAAAGTCAATATTGCTGATATCAACAGTAGCACCATATTTAATTTTCAACAGACATGACAACAAGGCTGAGAGGGATAAAAGTACACTACGTTCAATGTATTGTGTGGTTGTTTAACAATAGTCTGATTGTTCAACTGATGGGGGGGAGAAAAAACAGCAAAAATACTCCCTAGTGAAAATAATGAGTCAACCTATCAAACCTTGATACAGTATATGTCACATTTAGCTTTGTTATTATTTAGTGGAGTGAAATAACTCTAGATGATGCTTCTTTTCGCTGTCATGACCTCTGGCAAGACCTCTGTTTGTATGAGTGCTGTGAGTGTGACTGAACGCTGTCTGACAGCTTGTGCTTTTCAGCATTTCTGAGTCCAGACAAGCGGAAGGAGAAGTTGTTCTGATACTACACAACTAATGGCTAGGCCTTACCAAGAAAAATCCTTATCAACTAGCATAATTCATGCTTACAAGGTCAGTGTATTAGAATGATTTCTGAAGGCTCATGTGACAGTGAAGATGTATTAATGAGCACTGAGTATTCAGCTTTGCCATCAAATTAATTAAATTTTAAAACATATTAAAGTGGCCCATCAAATGCTAGTATTTTGGTTTTGGGAGTCAACAAACAACAGGTTGACATGCGTGCTACTTCAAAAAGCACCTTCATTTTCATATAATATGCATTTATTTTTACCTTAAAAATTGTTTAACAACTCCCAAACAATTCTTTCAACAATTCATTTTTCCAAACCTCTCAGGTGATTGGTCGATTTTATTTTTAAAGCAGTGTTTGTGAGCTTTTAGTGCTCCAAAAGTGACACCTAGTTGCAAAGAATGAATTTGCATTTTTATTCAGACCAAGGCGAAAAGACCAACAAGTGGCAATATACTAATATGTCATGTTAATGTCAACGTGAAGTGGCTTGTGACTCATTTGACTTGTTAAAATGACTTGTTTCAATGATTCAGTGTCCAGTCTTTCTTTTCAGAGACAATAACTTTATACATAAAATTTGCAGAATGTTTTCATTAACTTACAGCTGTGTTACATACTGCATACAAATAAATATTCAATAATCCATAATAGGAGAACTTTGAAATGTTATTTTAATAATAACTTTTCACAAATTACATTACTCCTTTACTGAATTTTTGAAAGTATACAGCACCTCTTTTGAAAAACATTTTAAAAAATAACTTTACATTGATTGATTTACAGGCAATCGCTCCATCATGCCTAGTATTTGTTATGTGTCTCCTCTGTTAATGGGTGAAAACATTGCTGATTTGCCTGAATAACTCAGATGGTTTTCTGATAACAACTGAGAATAACTATCATTTCTTATGGCATCAGACTGTAACAAAAATACCTTTTTGTAATGTTTTTGTTCATTGCTTTAGAGTGTGGGAGTGTTTCACTTTTACAACCTGGATGTGACAGGCCAATATTACACACAATTTGTCAGATGGTAAAGCTAATCCACTTCATGTTTAATATACAAAAATGCAAAGAGACGCTTGAAGGCATGTGAAGGTGAGCATGTCCTATGAGCTTGTAAGATGATGATTTACATGGTGATCTACCAAGAGCGGAGCGTTGAATGCAAGTGCATTTCTGCAGCTCACTCATACATATAAACCTCTGTGACAGAACCACTTGACATTTAGATCAGAGCTGATCAGGCAGTGCCATCGTTGTTGTTGTTGTTGTTGATTTTTTTCTTACTTTTTTTTTCTTCAATGATACTTTCTTTTGACTGACTTTTAGGAGATTGTTACGAAGCCTTTCGAACTGGATTGTCTTTTTCAGGTTTCTTAGTGCTTCGAGGCCTAAGGTGAAACCTTAAAAGTAAGCTGAAGGAAACTATGAAAAGAAAAAAGGAGTGAAGCTTTAAGGGAGAAATGGATTTAGATTGTAGACTTTTAAACACACTGTAGTGAAGTGTACAAGAATGTGACCCCACTTAGCTCAATGCAAACACACACACGTATACGCAACACGCAGAGCATCTCAAACTCACTAGAAAACACACAGTGGCATGCTAATGAGATAAGTAGAAGATAGGATCAGAGCTTACTCATAACTTACCTCCCTCAGGGAACAATCACTACAGAAAAAGAAAGAAAGAGAATGAAACTGAAGTCACTGACCGTACATAGCCTTAATCGCATTTAGTCTTAAAGGGATAGATAAAAAGAAAATAAATAAATAAAAGTTCTGTCATCTTTTACTCATACTCATGTCGTTGTTTTATTTTGGACCCCACTGACTTTCACTGTGGGACAAAAACGTTCTTTAAAATATCCCTTCAGGCCACCCGAGATGTAAATGAGTTTGCATCTTCATCAGAAAATATTTAGCATGACATCGCTTGCTCACCAATGGATAAATAATCCACAAGTAATCCACATGACTCCAGCCCATCATTTAACGTATTGTAAAGAGAATAGTTGCATTGCTTCTGGCTAAAATACAAGCACTTCATCATCTTTCTCCAGTGAACATGTAATCTTGTCTAAAGTGAGACGTGCACAGATCATGCATCATTTATAAGTGAAAACAGAACTTTTCTAAACTAATATTTCAGTGAATTTTGATGTGAGAGGAAACGTTATTTTGGATTACAGAAGTTTAAAAGTTTTAGGCCACATACACAAAAAGCCAGAGCTTTCCCTCTCTGATCTTTTTTTCCTTGTCTCAAGAAATATCTGTGTTCACATGAAATCGACACAAAACAATGTAGTATGAATGCCTAACCGGTATTTGTTGCTGTAATTCTGCTGCAGAGATACACTAAAAACAGAGAAGAAAACCTGGACTATATGCGCATAAACATTGGGCAGTATTAATCGTGTTAGTAGTTAATAAAAAAAAATCGTTCAGTGTTTGTTCATGTTATTGTTGCTGTTAAGGTCCCGATATACTTCAGACGAAGTTCTTTTTTGTTCTTTGTTTGATGGAAAAAAAAGTTTGAAAAGGCTGAGGCTGTACTGTTTCTGAACATTCTGACACCCCCACGATGCTGAAGGTAGGGTTTAGAATAATGTAAACATAACTTGCGAAGCTTGCACATAGCCTATACGTTTGATAAAAATAAAAAAGGTTTATTTTAAATCTGCTTTAAAAGAAGAACAACAGTAGCAGTATGGTGGAATATCTATTTGCTTGCTACCTTTCCTTTCATTCTTTTCATGGCTTTGGAAAACTTGCATCTGATGTTTCTCTATTTCGCTTTTTGCATAACTCCGGGTCGTTGACACAAGCTTCTTTGTAATGTCTTGGTAGGAATTAAACGCTTTTGCTGAATTTTTAAATTCTCTTCGCAAACGATCATACAGGTGCAGATATATCATTGGCAGCTCAGCTATATAAATATATAATGGATTAGAAATGTTGCTCCCTCGTCTGACCTCGGCTGAATGAGAAACGAAATGGGGGAAAAAATCTTGAGTCTAAGAAGTTGGAGTTTTATAACACACCCACCGATTGCGCAACCGCCTCGGACCTATAGTGGCTCAAAGGTGTTTAGGAGTCAAAATAATCTCCCCTAAAAGTTTGCGTTTCGAACTGCCAAAAACGAACTTCATTTTGGCCTGATTTTGTTCGAAATGACATTATTTTAGTTTGTTCTTTGATTTCGTTTAAAGTATATCGGGGCCTTTACATGACATAGAAGTGTCTTACCAGGTGCGAGGCGTGAGTTGATGACTTATTTATCATTCACAAAATATACTGATTGGCTGTCCACATGAAAACACAAAGGTGTTGTTTTCATATTTATTCTCTCTGGCTATCCACACGTTACCAGAGCCTAACCTGTATGTAGTAAACATGCCAGACCAGCATGTGGCGCTGTAATTCACTGTCCACATGAAAATGAAAGGGGGGTGTTTTCAGATTTTTCCACTCTGGTACCCGGTTTCAAAAACATCAGTTTCACTTTCAGCTTTTCACTTCACAAGATGTAAATTGGTAGGCAGTTGTGTGGATTGTTTGTGGATTACTGTGATGTTTTTATCAGTTCTTCTGATTCACTGCATTGGTGAGCAAGTCATGAAATGTAAATTTCTCCAAGATGAAAAAACAAACTAATGTGCTGATTCACATGACACAGCATATTTGAAGGTAAATATTGACAACATCTACACTGTGTATTTTCTCTGTTCTTAAGTATCCTGATACTGTTTCACAAACTGATGAACCGCATCAGATGTGTCAGTGAGAGAGCAATCAGAATGAACGTGAATCGATTTTCTCTTTTGTAAACCTGTTTGGCCAGTTCGCTGAAAAGAAAGAAGCAAGTCAACAGAATGATTAATTCACATATAGATGCCATCCGTCAACAAATAATACGGGACACATATAAGTACTGAAATATTCACACAGAAAACATTTCTCAGATGCTGCATTCTCTTTAAGACAGTTCTCTATGAGATAATAAACTAGTGAAAAACATCTCATATGAGCTCTTACGATACACACAAAAACACTCTCAGCTCAACCTTTAGCCCTAATAACTGTTAAAGTACTCTAATACATCCATATCCATCCCTCAGTGGACCAATGAGACTCTGCGTCCCCATACAAAAGCCAATCACCGTGAAGTAAATTAATAATGAGCAACAGTTTCCGGCACGTCTCCTGCATCATTAATGCGCAGATTCAAAATATTTCTACCCCATGTGAAGACCAGATAATAAATCTTTATATATCCTTTTGGGACAGTGTAATATTTGCACAATTTCACTTTATTCATATAGCAGATGCTGCAGTTCAGCATGACTCATGACTCAAAAGGGACGCCAGGGCATGAGAAACATGGTCTGGTTGAAATATGGTTCAGGGCATGGAAAATGTAGTCTGGAGGAAAACAAATTATTTCTGGAGTCTGTAGGGAGTCTGAAGCTCAAGTGAGGGCTGGCCTCCTATGAGGAGTGATGGCTAGTTAGCTAGCTGACCATAACATTCTGTTCTGACCGTAATGCTTTTAGCATTGCAGGAGTAGTGGACTGTGTCTACATATGGATTTTGAGAGGATCTCGCTGGCCATTTGTTCTCAGATTATTCATTAAGTTGCTAAATACGTGTGACTATTAAGTAGTTGCTGTTATTAGTTCTACATAATGGGCCAATCAACATTTCAACCTCAATGAATTGTCATTACCATAACGATAACGTATAAGCACAAGCAGAATTGCTAAGAACTGAATTAGGAATGTATGTTAAATTCCAATTCATTTCCTGAATTTGAAATGAGCTAGACAGGGAACAAAATTAAAATCTGAGTTTAAAGAGGTAGAACTGAAATTAAATCAGGTTTATTACAACTAAAACTACACCATTAAAATAAATAGCTAGGTTACTTGAATTAAAATAAATGAAATAAAAATGTTATAATTTTATTATTATTTAAGCAACATTGATTATGTTATTTATTTCATCCTGGTGTACTAGAATTAAGTAAAACTAAAACTAAAGCTGAAACAAATAATAATAATAATTAATATAGACATTTAAAAAATTGACAATAAATTCTTAAAATTCACAATAAATGTTTAAAAATAACTAATATTAAAATGAAAACAGAAATTATAAAATACAATTACTTTATTAAAGATATGACTATAAATACAATAATATCTAAAATAATAGTGAATGGAATAAGTTTTGAAAAATCTTCACCATAACTGCTAGGTATAGGTTTTATGATGTATTTTTTTTGAAAGATTATATGCCTATATTAATGTTTAAATTCTTGAAATGTGTATTCGTATAGGAAGAGTTTATTTGCAAAAACAGATAACTATGTTTTGTTGTCGTTGTTCTCAAAAATCATGTTTTTTTTTATTATGTTTTCATGTTTTTATTTGGTTAGTTAGCTGGGTTTTTTTTTTTTTTTTTTTTTTTTGTTTTTTTTTTTTTTTTTTTTAACAAAATAAAATATAAAGAGCTGCTGTTTGTTTTTTTTATTTTATATTTTTTTATTTTTTTTTTTTTTTTTTTTTTTTTGCTTTTTGTTTTGTTTTGTTTTAACCTAATCAAAATAACAGAGCTGCAGTTTGATTGAGATTGCACAATGAAAAAACATGACTTCTGTCAAGAAAGTTGTCTGTTTTTGCAAATTAACTCTTTATATATTTATCTGTATTAATTGCACTACATTTACACTTTTCTATATAGTTTATAGTGTGTGTGTGTGTGTGTGTGTGTGTGTGTCTTACAAAAACACATGCTGTATACTTTGAAAGGATTTTATTTATTTATTTTTATGTTTTCCATATGACAGGAAATGTAATGTTTTCTATATATCAGGAGAGATATACTTGCATTATCTGTAAATTGAAAGTGTATTCATTTGTTTTGTGTCTGTGTTAAATTCCTTCAAATAACAAAAGAGAAAATTCCTCTTCTTCTCATGCCTATTCAAATTATAATTCAACATCCTGTGGAATGAAACCAACTGAATTCAAATTCACACTCATTATATGAATGGGGGCCAGTTCTTACATTCTGAATTTTGCCTAATCTTGCAAGGTTCTTTATTAACTTTTCAGTATAAATTTGTATCAGGTAATGAGCTGATAGAATGTAATAAGAGTTCACAAAGCGGTTTCAGTTTCCTTAATGGGATGGAAGGAAGATAATATCACAGGTCATTTTTTGATTTGCAGTCCAGCTAACTTTAAAACCTTCCTCAAGCCATCTTATAAAGAACATCACTCGTCCAGTTCCTTTGGTCAAAAATAAATTCAGAGAAAAATAACACTGCCAAAGACAATGCACAAGCATGAAACATACGAATGTGATGAAATTCCCAGGTAACACCAATGTACAAAGATGGGCTTTGTAAATACACTTTTTGACAATTCTGTCATCATTTACTCAACCTCATGTCATTCCAAAGCTGTATTTCTTTTTTCTTCAGTGGAACCCAAAATGGATTTTTTACTTTTTCATAATGAAAGTAAATTAGCTTTCAATGTCGTTAATGGCCAAAAAAAAAAAAAAAACTGACTGAAATGTGGCCATTATTCTTTAGGCATTCTCTCTGCTCTACAGAAAAAAATCAATTAATTTGGGTTTTGAATAAGTAAATGCAATTTATTTATTTCTATTTTTTGGTGAACTACCCCTTTAAAAATTATTGCAGGGCTACAGGTTCTCCTTTGTTTCTCCCTCTTTATCGCTTATCTCTCTCGCTCTCTGTCAAGGCCAACCTCTCTGACGTCACTCAGACAGACCGGCGGCTCCACGGTTCGTGTGTGTGTTTGTGTGTTTCGGCCGGGCCGGTAATGATGAGCAGATGGTGGTGCGCGCTGATGACCGGAGACTCTCTCAGAGCGCGCAGGACATCTGCTCCGTAGACATTCGCTGCTGTCACAGGCACTCCAAGTGCCAGTTTCCCCATCCCTGTCCCTGCCTGTCACGACGAGAGACGCAGTCAAGCCCACAAGACAGCAGTGGAATAAGACATCGCCTGAGCAAATTCCCTAATCAAGTTTCAGCACTATCATGAAATCCATTTACATTGTCAATACACACTATTTAAGATTCACAGCATAAGACAAGCATAATTTCCCCCATCTGATACTCATGAGATTTTTGGTGTAACTAAAACCAAATTGGCCTATATTGAATTACTTTATCTGAATTTATTACAGAGATTGCTGGAATACTTGATTCTGATTTTGACCATTCATCTCGAAAACTAATGTTGCCATGTATAAATAAAGGTTCTTGGTGTTAATGGTTCTATAAAGAACATTTTTATTGTGCACTTTTTAAAAAACAAAACAAAAAAAAAGATTCTTTTTTGGCATCTATGAGGATTGTTCTTTAACTGAAAAAGGTTTTTCAGGAAATCCAAAATGGTTTTTCTATACACCTTATTCCTAAACGCAGAAACAAGCCTTTCTGGTTGATTAGCTGCTATAGGGAAATAGCGAGAAGAATAAAAATGTACAGTAAATGGTTAAACGGTTTTCTCTACAAAGCAATCTGCTTATATTTAAGATAATACATTAAAATAATATGGTTTCGTACAGCTAAAAATAGCTGGAAGTGACTGAGACCAGAAGCAAGACCCATAAAATGTGCAAATGTTTCTCATAAAATCCATTTATATATATATATATATATATCCTTCATATCAGGAAATAGATTATTTAGATGATTAAAATATTATTATATTGTTATATTATTAAAGTGTTCTTTACACTAAGGGGAAAAAAGTACAAATTCTAAGAAATGTTAAAAGAAAGTAAGAGCCTTTTATTCTTTCTGTAATATTTATTATTCATCTGTCTGTATAATGAGTGTGTTGAAGGGCTGGGTTTTATTGGTTGTTTTCTCCCCTCTTCCCACCCTCTAAACGCCCATTTCTGGAGTCTCTTTCAGATCCCAGGTGTGAAGGACCAGTGTTTCATAACACTTTAAGAATGGTTCTTTGAGGAACCCACAGTTGGTTCTTCTAAACTCTTCAAAATAGAGTTTGTTAGACATTTAAATAGACACTGAAGGTTCCAGGCAAATATCCACTCAACATAAGATTCTTTATAGTAGAAACAGGTTACATGTTCTTCACACTGTTCACTGAAGAAGAAGAAAAAAAAAGTTATTTTGTGGCATCATTGTGAAAACCTCTTTTTAAAACGTGGAAACATATTTTTAGGAGCCTTTATTGTTAGAGCTATATGTTGAGGTTACTACAAATAACAAATTGAATTCCAATTCCAGGTGAATATCTTTATTTATGAACGTCTTGAGGGTCCTGATCACCCTTTTGGGTTTATTTAGCAGTAATAACCCGCTGACTGTGCGTTACCCCTCGCATGAGGTCGTTAACGATGCTTTCAGAATTACTACCACAACATTAGATTTTCAAAGTAGCCCACCAGCATGAGACATGCACTTTAAATCCAGGAATTCTCAGCCCCTCTTGCCGATTAGTGGGCATTAAGGGGTTGGGTGGGGTTAAAGAAAGAAGATCTTCCTTTTGTTGTAGTGAAGAAGGCGGGGTCTTGTCTTCTTCGCTGTGACTTCCGGAGGCTGAAGGGGGTGACATAAGGAAAGGAGCCCCTCTCTCCGGTGCAGTACCACTGAGCGCGGCTAGAGGGCGCCGCGGAGAGAGCTGGTCTGCCGTAGAACTGCGCGAGCGAGCGGAGCTTCAGTACCAGACTGAGAGCAGCACGGATCGGTGCCAGAGAGAGACGGAGGAACGATTCTGTCGCTACATGCCGCCGCTACCGCACGGAACATTATAACGCAGCGGAAAACGGCCAACTCTATCGGTTTCTTCATAAAGGACGGAATTTAAACGATGTACCGTTCGGGAGGCGTGATGCTGGGGCTTCTCGCCGCTCTGCAGGTGACGTTAACGTTAAAATCAAGGGTCCGACGAGCGATGCGCGCTCGGGCGCGATGCTGCTTTATGTTTGCGATTTGGCGTATTGGTGCTTGTAAACTGTGGAAGAATTATTGGTGTGCGGAAATAAACGGGTTTGCTTGGTGACATGACTTTAAAATAGGGCGATAGATCAAATTCAGTAACGTTAGTACGGGTTTCTCGGTTTATCTCGACTTCACGTCGCATCTATTTTGCTTGCTGTGCAATTCTATGGAGTCGTTATTTTATTGTTCTTGCTTCACAAGAGGTTTAGACTCCGTGTGCGATGGCTTCATGTTGTGTAGCCGTTAGATTGTGTACTAGCAGCCCCGTTGAAACCGTCCCGTGCTGAACCGGAGCCAGTCGCAGATGAATGCGGGTTTTCAAACGCGCTCTCGCTTCTTTTGGCACGAGAGGGAAAAGTTGCCCTCGGGGAGGTGATTAGGTCACAATGGCCCCTTTCCGACTGATGAAACAAATGTAACAATAATCAGTTAATGAACAGCTCGTTGAGGTGCCCCTCTGTCTCTTTTAGATGTGCAAATACGAGATCCCACGGCGAACAGCGGCTCTGTGCGTAACCCAGATATGACAAATCACTCTGACCCGGATCAGCGATCGGAGAAATGAATCGTGCTGTCAGGTTTTGGGTCCGTTGCCCTCTGAATTGCTGAAAATGCACAGTTCAGCAGAATTAACATTTAAACGCAGGGAGCAGTCATGCTGTGTTTCCATCATCAGCCTCAGATGAGAAATCGCGAGCAAATTGTTAGTTGTGTTGGGAACAAACGTGTGAAAATCTGCATGGCTATAAAGTTAACATTTGGCCATCGTCCATTTGGCCAGGGTTTCAATGTTTTTTTTTATTGCGTTTGTGGTTCTGCAGTTGCCGTCCTGACCTCGTAAATGTCTTATTGCGGCATGTTTTTAAAGTGTAACATTAATGTCGCGTTCACATGTTTAAAAACCCGCTGCTGTTTGATAGCGACGTGCGATTGGTGACCGAGTCATTCTTTGGAGTCGAATCTTTTCGGTGAATCATTAGAACTGGTTGCATGAGCGAACCGGACCGAGTTGTTCTCGATCCAACAACTCACTTATTTATTGAATCGTAACGAGCCTGTTAAAAAAAAGAAAAAATTAAACGTGCTGCTGGGGGGAAATACTAAAATACAGAGCTTTTGTAACAAATGCTCTTTCTTCTAAGGATACGAATGAATTTTAGATTGTTTAATGTAAATACAAATTATATTCGCGTGATGTATGGCTTACTGAATCATGACTGCAACAAACTGGAACTGAAACACGTGTAATTATAATAAACAGACTTATTTATAAAAACATGATTAATAGAATATTTATAGCATGCTATATGCAAGAACAGAGTGATGACGTAATTAGTGATGGAAACATTTTTTTTTAAGTGACCTGTTAGCAAAAAAATAATCACTGCATTTTTAAATGGTTTTAAATTTGACTTTTAAACACAAATTTAATTGTAATTTATCTATATGGCACTATAAGGCCATAGTGACAGCAGCTTTATATGCCTCTTGATTCTTCATGTCAGCAGGGCCGCTGGTGCAGCTCCATCTAGAATCATTCGCTCTGTGTGGATGTGCAGAGGCAGCATATTGCTAAGCAATTGCTGACAGGACAGTTTAAAGTCAGATTTTCAAACACACCCCTGTAGTGCCAGCTTTATATAGGCGTTCTGCAGATATATCATCAGTGAGGCAGCTGGAGATGACGACATCAAGATCCTGATGATGATCTTTGTTAGCACAAAAGCAAATGTTTGATGGGTCGTTGTGTGTAGGACATTAAGTCAGCATCCACCAAGCTAACAAGTAATTAACATGTTTGATAAATTGACTATGGGGCTATTAACAAACACAGCCAGCCGTCTTCTTCATGCCTCTGATCTTATTCCAACACAAAGAGGCTGTTTCACAGTGGACGTCACCTTTGATCTTCTCAAGCCTCTTTTAAAAAACAAATTCACCTCTATTTGCCTACACTGAGAGCCTGACTTTGTGTGTCATATCAGATTCTATCAAGACGGAATGACTTATTTTTTTAATAAGACAAGGCAAGTATGAAAAAGGCTTTGTCCTGAGGGTCACACGCTAGGTGTGCGCGCCTGTTTTAAACGTAAACCATAAAGGAGGGTTTGTGACTTGTCGCCGGAGTGCTTTCGCCAGCTGCGCGAGTGTGTTTTTATGTGATAAGTGCTTCACCAGACTATGCCATTCAAGGTAGAGCGTGCGTAGCCTGGTCAGCTCTGCTTTTTTAACGTCTCGCCCTCCTGACCTCATCAGTCTAATTACACCCACCTCAAAATAACAGATGCCCCAGCGCCGGAGGGGGAGGGAGTGAGATAGAAACCCCTCACTATCCTTGAATGAAGAGAAATGGAGCGACGCTGTAAATCGTCATGCAATGAGCCTTATTTAATTTCGCCGATCTGCTGCAAATTAGCAAGTAATCGGTGAAAAATACAATAGCATTGCTAATTCAAAGAGTTCATTTGGAGCTTGATCAATGGACTCGGCGGCTCTGGAAAGTCTCATCGCCATGCTTTTCTTGAGCAGAGTTCTGCCTCATTTCCTCTGTTTATGGTGAAAGAGCGTGATCGTTATGTCCATCGATTCCTCTTGGGATTGTGGATATTTGGCTCTCGCTGTGGTGTAGGTTGGCCCGTGCTGTTTATTAATCACCGTTAATCGGGGGATTAATTTGTCTGGTGCTTTTGTGTTTTTGGCAGGTGGCGGTCCAGGGCACGGGGGCAATGCCGTGTCAGCCGGGTTTCACCGAGAACGAGTACAACGTCATGACTGCTGACGTCATCACCGAGGGACAAGTTCTGCTGAAAGGTAAACAGAGATGTTTGCATTTATTCTCCTAATAAATGACAATTGAACCGGTGCGGCAAAACGCTCCCTCACCAGGCTTCGGTTTCCACCCTGATTCTGTTGGGAAGAGAAAGAGAGAGAGAAGGGAGGATGGGGGAAGGGAGGGCTATATGTGTGTATGTGAAAGAACGAGATAGGGGGAGGGGGTTAAGTGTTAGGGTTGCTTTAGCGGGGGGGGGGGTGTTTATAAAGGGGGATATGTGTGTGAGTCGAGGAAGAAAAAAGCAGGAGGAGGGGAACAGCTCAGTGTTTTGGTGGAATGTGATTTGAAGGGCCACAGTGTGAAATATTTGGGGGGCTGAATCGCCCTCCCCCACCGTGCTCGAAACCCCCCTGTTGTGATCAATAGCATTGATTAGACCAGCCCGTATCCATACAGTCAGTCGATGGCACAGATCCCAGTCAGCCATCTCAGTGTATTCAGTCAATCCGGCAGGGGCCACATTTGTGCTGCGGTTGTAAACTTTGGAGCCTTTGAACATCCATGCTTCACGTCTAATTACAATAGCGTAATAAGAGCATAACTGTGTGTTTAACATTTTGAGTAGATAAAGAAACTAAACCACCAGTTACACACGTCACGTGTGATTCAGCTGAAATACGTTATTGCAGAATAGGCGAAATTAAATTTGGAGCCAGAATGCTTTTACAGAGCTGAACATTTTAGTCATTTGGTTGATTGAACTGTCCCTGCTGTTCAAGGTGTCATGTTCTCGGGTAATAAATGAAACCAGCCATAGTAAAGTTCTTTGGCAGCAAACCGTCTCCTGATATTTCAGCCAGAATAAAAAAAAAAATGGTGGTGAAAAATTTTTACTCAGACATTTAGCAAATAATTACAAAGAAATAATAAGTAACACATTGAAACATTATATGTTAAAGTAGAGAGACTGAAAGTATACTTCAGTAATCTTAAAGCTGCAGTCTGTAGAATTTGGTGCTTTAGCAGTTAATAAATAGAAATGGATGAGTCTTGTGGAAGAACATTGTAGCTGGAGCTACTTCTCTCTGTTTATGTCTATGACGAATCATGCTCTGCAGAGGTGCCAACCCGAACCAGTCTAAAATAGTCTGAATATAAACACTGATTATTTGGAAAAATGGATTCATGATGTACTCGCTTATTAACACACACAAAAAAAATAATACGGACTGAAGCTTTAAGTTTACAGTTGTAGCATCATTTCTGGTCAGAGTGAAATCCATACTGCTGACATGTTTACCTGTTGTGTGTTGAGTCTGAAACAGTCAAAACTCGCTGTCAGGGACATGCTAATTAAACCATTGTTTCAGTCAAATGATAATTCACCCTCGAAACGATTTAGTCTGAAACCAAAAGTGCTTTTTTTTTGCTGTTTCGGCGGAATATTTTTTTGGTTGTGTGTCACTGAGCAAAATATTTTTGTCCCGGAGAGCCTCGGAGTTGTTCTTTTTCTTGTCTAAAAGTGTTACGCGACTTCTAACAAGCGACATATTTTTACATTTCCATATCGTTGACTTATTCATGGGTTACTGTGGAAGAGAGAGTCGTGGAATACGAACAGACGGTCGCAAGCTGTAGCTATGTGCCTCTTGAGGTCTATTTGCGAACTGTAGGACACACACACTCACAAACACACACACACACACCTGTGACAATTACAATAAAAGTGATAACACTAGCTTTAAATTTCACACTGAGAGTCGACATATCACACTCTGATAGGAATTTCCCAAGTGAGTGTGTGTGAGTCAGGAACTGCTGATGGCCGAGTTGTATCATGCACACAAAGACCGGTCATTTGATCTCACAGTTGACTCAGTGATTCACTTCCGATGTCCTTTTCTGTAGAAAGGTGAGCTGTATCGCAGTGGTCACACAAACACAAAAGCGGCTCTCGTTTCATTACCATTTCAGCCTGTACGGTTAGCAAGTCAATGTGAACTCTGTTACGCACAGTGCCTTTTACCAAAGAATGCAAAAAATCGCTTCCCATCATCCTCCTCCCTCCCCCTTCACTCTTTCTCCATCTCACCCCTCCTGACAGAGGACTGGGGGAGTCTCTTGTTAAACATGAGGTGGATGTTTTGTGTCGCTGACATTCATTCATCACATCCTTTTTAGGCAAATGACTTAGGGATGAAGACTTTCTCTTCTCCCCTGCAGCCTCTCTTTCACTCTCTCCCCTCGGTCCCTCCTTTTCTTTTTAAGTGGGACAGAGGAATGTACAGTTAGTGCTGTCTCACTGAGCCCACTTGGTGATTCGTACCCAAAGAATGTGCTTATGCAGTCTTTGCAGCTCTAAAGGATTTTAATTCGCTTCCTGTGGGTCTGGAAGATGTAGATAGAAAGTGGAAAACATGGCTTTTTTTTGCGTTTTGATATTTGTCAATATATGTCAATTTACAACAGCTATTATTTGCTAAGCAGATTTAAAATGAGTAATGTAAGAAATAAACCAAAAAAACAATAAAGCATCTTATTTTTAATAGTTTTTTTATTTATTTATTTATTTATATATATATATATATACAGTGAATAATGGCATAAACAAAGCCTCATCGGTTAATTGGACAGTTTGGACAGAGGGACAGTTTATAATAATTTATGAAGATTTATCAAAACTACAAAGTCCTCCAGTCAGTTTTGTTCATTTAAATTTTAAAACTGAGACATTCAGATGAAGACTTTAGTTTCACATTCTTTTTTGGAAACCTAATGGCCAAATTAGCATGTTGAAATCATTGTGTTTTCCAAATTGCTTAGTTTTATATTGCCAGCAAAACCATCTGAAACATATGATGCATATTCATGGTACGCACAGCCCTACATGCCAGTGAACCATTTTTTATTCTTTTGGGCCTCCTAAGCCTCCTCTCAAGCTTTCATCTGTTTTTCTTTTCCTCATGTAATTCTCCCATCTCTTCTGAACAGAGATACTGCTTTGAAGTTTTAAGACAAACTTGTTTTACTAGAGGAGTCATTTTGTAACTTTTTTTTCCCATGAAATACCTTACTCAAGCCTCTTTTAACCACTGAGAATGTGCACTCCACGAATCTCTCTCTCTCTCTCTCTCCGTGTCCTCCTTGTGTTCACAGGAACCTGTTTTTACCTCGTTTGATCTGTTTTAAAACAGGCAAGAGCAAATGATCAGAGGAAGATGCAGTAGGTGAGAGGTGATTACTGTATCGCATGCATCGCACCGCGCCGGAAGGCGGTGTTTGTTTTTGATCACTTCCGATCAGAGCCGACAAAACCCAACTTTCAGCTCTGCCTGTTTTTGTGAACAAGTAAAAGAGCCGAAAAACAATAATGAGTCAACACAGCGAGGGGGGAGACAGTGACAGAGACAGAGTGGCTTTTTTGTCTGGCCCATGTGGGGGCTGTTGGTCACTGAGATTGACCAATCAGAACGCGGCTGTGAGGTCATCAGCATGCGGTTCACTGCTCCTCAATGGGCTGAATGAGGTGGAATTAAAGAACGGTTACGGGAATACAGAGAGCAAAGGGAGCGAGTGAGAAACAAAACACTGAGAGCAAGAGAGAGGTAGATTTGGGGGGTGGGCACTCCTGGTGCTTTGTCCCTTCAGTGTTTTTAAATTTAATATGAAGTACCTAATGAGCTGTCTAAAGATTACCAAGCGTGCTATTGTCTTATTTGTTCAGGCACCGAAATTCTTTGTTGTGCGCGTATACATGTGATAATGAGCTGACATTTTTAATTAACCAAAAAAGAAACATAAAAACCCCGGGTGAGAGGAAGCTTTGCAGGAGTGGATTTTTCTCTACTTAGTTCACCATCAGAATTTGAGTCACAGAGTTCAGTCCTAATTCGCCCGTTTACTTGAGTGACAGCGCGAGTCACCCAATTTGGCCTTTGCTGTCATAGTTTTTAAAGATCACATCGACAACGACTGCGCTTTCCATCTTCATTTTAAACTATGGTTCAACCAAAAATGAGAAATGAAATCATTTACTCAACCTCATGTCGTTTTAAACTTGTGTGACTTTCATTTTCCTGTGGACAGAGAAAAACATAGAAACGTTTTTTTTTAAAAGTAAAACTAAAAGTTCATAGCAGTTTGGAAAAATATGAAGGTGACTAAATAACGACAGAAGTTTACGTTTTTGGGTAAATTCATATTAGACTTTGGATTTTAATGGAGTTTTATCTTTATTTAAAGTGATAGTTCAACAAAAAATGAAAAATGAAACCATTTATTCACCCTCATGTGATTCCAAACTAATAATGCAGGTTTGGAACATCATTTGGAACAACAACAAGAACAGAAATAAAATTTCAGTTTAACTGTCACAGTTTTTTATTGTTGTTGCTGTTTTTTTAAACAATAAATGCGCTTTTAATCTTCATTTAAAGTAGCTGAAAAAAAAACTGAAATTTCTTTCATCTTGTACTCACCCTCATGTTGTTCTGAGCTTGTATGACTTTCGTTTCCCTCTGGAGCACAATATATATATATAGTCAGTAGGGTCCAATGTTGTCTACAGAATGATGAAAGTCACACAGTTTTCATTTTTGGGTAAGTTGTCCCTTTTAAGACTGGAAAAATAAAGCACAGACCATTTTCGCTGTTCTTTAAATGCCACAGGAGGACGGGACGTGCTTAATTAATGGCCGTGTGGAGAGGTAGTCTGTGTTAAAGAGGTAAAGTAGAACGGATGAGAGTAAAACGTGACCTCTCTAAAGCCTCAGCTCTGATCCGCATACGGTCAAACCTCTCTCTCTCTCTTTGTAGGATTTGGCCACATGGACTTCATTACCCTAAATCGATCTAGCAAAACAAAGACCCTAAGAGTATTGATCAGAGCATGCATATATGAGAGAGCTGATGCATGTGAGAAACCAAAGAAAGAGGGAAGAAAGAAAGGATTAATCCTTGGGTAGTGAACCTGGGAAAGAATGAAAGTAGACCTTCGGAGGTTACAGTTCAGTATAAATCGGGGTGGTCTGTACCAGACATACCAGGATGACTGTAAACCACGAGATCTGGCGTTCTCTCATTAGCGTCTGTGTGTACGTGCACCTGTTAATGTTGCGTTAAATCACTGTAAAAATCTCAGTTTCAGCACCACAGTGTTTCTTTAGTCAGCTGGGCTCAAGGTTTGGTGCGGGGGGGGGAGTGGAACCCGTCCAGTGTGACATCAGCCCTTTCCATAGATATTTTTAGAGAAATGCTTTGCTCTAACACATAAGCTGTATTTTCGAAGAGTAAAGAATGACATCAGACATGACTCAAGCTGTGTTCGATGGTTATCATTGGCTGCTTATGGAGCTGGATTGTAGTTTTGGCAAAGCTTAAGCAGGGATCAACAATAAGGATTTTTTTCTCGTGGCCCAGTCTGGCCAGTAGATCAGATTTAGACTCGCCCTGCCAACATTTTTGCAAGGCCCCATCACAAATGAGATTCTGTTTTTAGCATGTTTAAAAACAGCAGTGTTAAAAAAAATGGGCAAATAAAATAAACGTATTATAAGTTAAAAGTAATATATTATATTAAATAGATAATGAGCAAAAAATTTAATATATCTGTAATTTTTCATTTTTTATATTTAACATTTTTAATCAAATAATTTGAAAAATACAGAAAAAAGTTGCCAAAGGTCAGGGCATACATACATATTTAAATATGCAGTTTATTAAAATTAAATGTAAATATACTATACAATATGATAATAAGTATGCATTTAAATATACAATGTAAATATAAAATATGTTAATTTATATACGATAAATATAAACTAAGATTAAATATAAGTACTCTATGCAATTTAAGTGTGAAATGTAAATGTAAAATATAAATATTTAATATTATTATATTTATTTTGTATTTGATTTAAAAATATAGTTAATAAAAATATAAAAAACTGATTTGTTTATCATTTTTTAACCCATTCTAGACTATCATTTTGTTTCTTATTTAAATTGGTTAGAAAAATTGTATTATAAAGTACAATATATTAGAATTAAAGTAAAATATTGATATAAAATATAATATATTTAAATAAATATATGTGTTAATGTATTTTTATATAATATATTTTATATAATATAAAATTATATCATTTTTGTTTAATATTTGTAATTAGTTGACATTTAAGAGTTCAACAATCATGTTTGGTACATCAGAGAAAAAAAAAAAAAAAATTAAAAAAAAGCACCTTGATAACAAATGTAATACATAGTGACAGTGCAACAGTGACCAACAGAGCAAGCGACTGTCCTGTCAACTGTCCCAAACTCTCTCCCACTGGGCCCGGGCTGTTTTTATTGTCGACTCGTTTTTTTCAAGACTGCTCGAGGGTATTGGAACGCTAAGCAAACACAACCACAAGTCATTCAGTCCTTCTCTATCTGTCTCTCTCTCACGTGCACACGTAAGCCCCTTTTGACTGCTGGGGGATTATTATTGGGTGCTTTGGTGTCATGGCAACTGTCTGATTCCATTCTCTCAGGCTCTTTTTGTTGTCAGAGGTCAGGTGACCCATAAACTCTGTTGTCTCTAATTTTGCGCACAAATTTATTTCTCACACGCATGTTTTAAACGACACTGCGCAAGTTCATACAGGATGCCCTAGTTTCCGTAGTAATGATGGATTCCTTCCCACTGTGCTGACCATATTGGATGGAGGGGAGGGGTGTAGAGAGGAGAGGAGAGAAACAGAGGAGAAAAAGAGGAAACATGGGTGTGGTTTGACTTTTCATACTCAGAGGATTATTGATCGTCGAACAGAAGGCATTTTAGACATCATTTACGCAGTAATGGTGTTTAACCGCAGGAAACGGGTAATTATGTGGCGTGTATGCTAATCATAGCGTGGTTACGCGGTGAGACTAAGAGATCCCCATCGGATCGCGACTCTCGCTCTGTTTCCAAGCGTGTTTATGCAGCACTGGCTGTAAAAGGCTGTTTTTGTGTCATCATAGGCTGACCGCTGCTAAACAGAGCCCGCGGTTCAGAAGCCCACTGCTCACGATCTCTCCCAAACACACACACACACACACACACTGGTCAGTGGCGCTGACCTCTACGTGCCTGGAGTTTGCGGTTGGGTGCATGCCTGGGTGACTGTGTGCTGCAGCGCTGGGAGAACGCGGGGGCGGCTCAACTACACTGAAGTCTGGTTTCAATCATCAGGCCGAGGCAGGGGCTTTTGGGGGAGAGGATGATTGAGAGATATGAAGGTTTGATCCAAATGCTGGAGTGGAATGGAGAACACAGTCAGGGTTTACAACATGTTCCAAGGGATGGGTCAAGATGACCAGTTAGTCCAAGAACCAACCCGTCAGTTAGAGAGGACTAGTTCATCCAGATGTTCTTCTTTATTGTTATTATTATTATGAAGAAGAAAAATGTATCCATTAGTTTTGTATGCCATATCTATTTTTCATGTAATAATAATAAAGTATACAGTATATTTTGTTCATATAATAATAATAAATTAATAAAACAATTAATAAAACAATAATTGATTTGAGTGATGAGACATAAAATAGTGATAATAAGTATTATAATAAATAAATACTAAATAATAATAGTAATATATATATATATATATATATATATATATAACAAGTAATGATTATAATTATTATTATTGTTATTATTATTTTGTTCCTCACATTTTATGCATATCACTATATTTATTTATATATTTAATGCAATGCAAAGCAAATAGTTACATGTTATAAATATATGTTTGTGTGTGTGAGACCTTGGCTGTGAAAACCCAGCTAAAGTCTTTTTTTTGCAATTTACTGTTTTCTACATAAAATCGTCCTTGATAAGGTAAAGAAGATACTTGATATCGTAACAACAACAACCATGATGTCTTTCATTTTAACTGAGTAAGACCGTGTCAAAGATTGAAATCATAATGAAATGGATTTTTGAAATCAAATTTTGATGCTTGTTATCTTATAATTAGATTTTGAGGCTTCAGACTGGATTCACTGAGAGGGTCACATATACATATGTAGCACAGTAGATAGTATACTATCAATTACTTAACTAGCTAACCAAGTTTTTTAAATCTTAACTAGTTAACTATTTGTAATAGTTTATTTTCCACATTTCTAGTAAAAAGAAAGAATGACTGGATGCAATGTTTTTCCTGTTCGTTTTAGATGTTTGTGAATTTATGAATCATTCCTGAATCCTGTTAGAGTGTCGCAGTTACATGGAAAGGCCAATTATGATGTCATCAATACCATCCCAATGATTCACAGGGCTCATAAACAAAACACCACAGTGCTAAAACAGCCCACTGAATGGAGCGATGCTATTCTCCCTGTGTGTGTGTGTGTGTGTGTGTGTGTGTGTGTAGATGCGCTCCTATGGCCGTGGTCTATTTCATGCTCTGCCAAATCTCTCCTTCTCCCATCCTGCAGAGGGAAGATACGGGACACACACTTTTAGCGTACAGTTGTGTGTGTGTGTTGGATGGTTTAAAATGCCTGGCAGGAACTCTTTTAATGCTTTATTAGTGTTTATGTTGCCTTGACTTGTGGCACGTACGGCTACCGCAGACGTGAAGAATGCAAGTCGGCGCACTTCAAATACACACACATTCCAGTGAACCCAGCAGACGTTACCCCGTCTCCGTCTCGCCACCCATTCAAAACACCCTCCCCCTCACCCCTAATCTGGCTGGTGTTTGTGTTATTCTAATCTGCATCCATAAAGGGTTGCAGTTGTAGACGTAATTGTGCATGAGTGTGGGAGCTATTATTCGATAATGGTAAACGATGGGTTAATCCCGTCCTAATGGCATCTGACAACAACACTGGATTTCCGTTTTGCACATATGCATGTGTGTGTGTATATATAAGGATGTATAATGCCATCAGAGCTCACCGGTTGACAGCTGTAAGTACCCCCTACCCTCAAACCCCCCCAACAATCAGGATAAGCCTAGATCGGTATGTCTCAGACAAATGCGTCATTTTTTCCCCCTCCGTCTAAGTGTGTGTGTGTGTGTGTGAGTGTTTTTACAGGAGTTAGGATAGCCGACATCAGAGAGGGGACAGCTGGACTGGCATGTGTCCATCCCCACTTCAATACGAAGGCTCTCATCCCATCATTATTACACTCTTCCTCTCATTCCCCTTCTCCTCACACCTCTGCTTCTGCTATCAGCTCGTGCACCGATTTAGGTGTGTCAGCAGCTAAGCGAGGAGGGAGAGAGTGTGAAGTGGAATTCTTGCGTTTTCCCGTAAGATGGAGGGATATATTTGGATCGGGGTAAAGCTAGCATGACCTTAATACAGGACAATGGATCGCAGCTGTGCCCGATATGGGTCCGCTTTTTTAAACGCACACACGCACAACAGGAGAGGAAGGACTGGCGATTAAAAATGATTTCTCTGGTGTCGGGAAAAGACATAGCTGGCACAGGAGTTAGCGGGTGCAGGAGGTGATAATTGAACCAGCTCATGTGACTTCTGTTCTCCAGCTTAAAGCAGTAGTTCGCCCAAAAATCATTTAGTTAGTCTGGTGACAGTCCAAGGCTGTGTTGTGAAACACATAAATAAAATGCAAACGCAGATGTTAAGCAGAATGGACAAGCAGCTCTTGAAAATGAAAGTGGATGGTGGTTTGTGATGTCATACATTAAAAAGCACAACATTATCAGAAAAAGGTATCAGAGTAGTTCATACGAATCGTGTGCTGTATTTCGTATAAATTCTAAAATCATTTAACATCTTCGTTGTTTTATGTCTGGTTACATCCAGCATTAAAATGTGCTTGTTGGCATGGCCTAAATTTAAGACTGACACTGAATTGTGTATAAAATTGAACACAATCTAATAAACTTGATTCCTACTTGGCCGTGGTGCATAAAACATAAAACACTTTTGATTTCTGAAATAGTACTAATGGAGTGCATGTGCTTTATATACAAAGCATGTTTAATTTTATCATCAGTAAATTTAACTTAAATATTATACATTTTACTATATGATTCAAGCCATATTTGAACTGTTGCCTTTTAAGTGAATAAAGTGTCTTAAGTGTTTGCTGCTTCCCAGCAGTCTGAATAAAGGTATTTTGAACATATGATTATTTAATTAAATTCAAAAGATGCAAATAGTTAATAACAAGCTATGCAATGATTTTTATGAATGTACCTACTATAATGAAGTGCTTAGCCTCATGGCTTCGAATAACCACTCTTACAATTTTTGTAATAATTTAATAATCCCTTAACATTCACCATCTTCCTTTTTGTATTGCTTGTATTTACATTTCTACATTTTCCCAACATTTACATGTTTCTCATTTATCTGTTAATAAACAGTATCTTTCTGTGATGAACACTTGAAAAAAGTTAGTTATTTTTTTGAAAAACCACTGTCCATGCTTGATTTGAATTATGCAACATAGTAATTACTATAAACATCCTCCTGTTGAGGTTTCCAAGATGGCCACCAAGTGAACTGACTTATTTCATTTGTGAGCTACAATTTTTCCAAAAGAAGACTTAGTATTACTCTGTTTTTGGCATTATAAATCACCATTGACTTTCACTGTACGAAACAGAACAGCTTGGACCTGAATCCGGCTTTCCTCTGAGGGGCCATCTCAAAACTTACAGCGCTGACATCATCTCGGTCTGTCTCCCTCTGCCTTGATCGCCGTGTTTCTCTCTCCCTCTCTCTCTTTCTCACTCGCCCCTGTCTGTCTCATCCTGATATTCCCGTCTTTGTGTTGTATTGTCTCACCCTTTCCTTTGAAGCGACGTCTACTAGTGTACGCTCTCGCGGTTTTTACACTTAGCCGTTCCTCAAAGGAGACAAGCTTTTGTGTCTTTTGTTACGTTCTCCGTCGCCCCTTTTCTGAGCCCCACTTTTATTCCACTATCACCTTTCCGTCTTTTATTTTCACGATACTCTATCACCTGTGCGAATGCCACGGTTAATACGGCGCCGCCCATGTGCCGCAATGTTTCAACTGACATATCTGCGCCGGCCGAGCGTTGCATCTACGTTCTTGCAATGTTTCCCATATGGCCGGAGAGGTGAGAGAGTGGGCTTCCCTCGACCGAGATTTATTGGCCCCATATTGATGTCCTTGGGCGTTGCTGATTGATTTGACACGGCCGACATTGTTTTGCGAGCCTGGGGGGAGGTGTTTTGTGGCCGAATGAAACTCTATTCCGCCCCTTTACAAAAACCCTTCCAAGCTGGAGGCCTTGGGGTTGTCAGGGGCGACCAGCACGGAGCTAGGCAACCTGGCCTAATTCGTCCCATTTGGCTGAGCTCGGTTGCGCAGGGACTATTGTTCCTGAGTCAACAGAAAACTAGCCAGGCGCAAACGTGACCGCACAGCCGGAGGAATCTTTGACGTCCACTACAAATCAAAAGCGTATGCTTGTCCGGGAGGGATGTTTGATAGTTTTATCTGCGTGTTACATCTGCACATAGTTATGTAATTTGAGAATTTTGAAATATATCTCTTGCTTATTTTTCTTCTGCTCGGTCGGCGATAATCCTCACACACACACACACACACACACCTCCCAGCACACATATCAAAGTACTAAGTCCGCCCTTGTCCGCAATACTGTATCCCACTGTCTCCCCAGCTGTCACCGTTCACACACAGAAGCTGACACACTTATGCTAACAGACACCGAAAGCGTTTGTTCTTCTGCTCGCAGCGGATGCACGAGAGTCCGCTAAAACAAAGGCCCATGTAACTTTATTCCAGACATTTGCTTTTTTGTACTCGCAAAGGCAAATCGCAGTGCGTTCATGCTCACACACGCTCCTCCACTGCAGACTTGCTTATCTGGGTCAGCGCTTGTACAAATCTCATTACAGTCTGCCATCCTGGTGCATTATGGGTAATGTAGTTCTGACCCAGTATTAGAAGCAACACCTCAGGCACACGCATTACTTTTTAACTGCATGGGATTCGATTTGCTTTTAGCATTTGTAGTAGGCATACGCCCTCCCTTTGCCTTTAAAAAGGGTATCGAGTGTCTTGCAGAGGAGCGTCGATAATGAAAGACGATCCTCCGTTGCTCATTTTCGCACTATGAGCGTATTTGAAACCTCTGTAGGCTCGCTGGAGTCGTGTTTCTCACAGTCTGCCTGTATCGTTGACGCACCTGAGGACAGGTACTTCACTTCCTTACACACCCTGCTCAAAAGCCTTTCAGCTCTGTGTTTTAGTGGGATGTTTCTCTCTGAACTGCAGGATCTAATGGGCATCTGTTATGAACAGGAGGTTATGGATTTCTGCTAGCCGAAAAAAATCAATATCCGCACCCTCACCACATCCGAGTGTGCAAAATAGCAAAAGTGGTTCGTTCACAATTTCGTTTGCATCATATTTGGGCATCGTCGGGGACGCTATGCAGATACAAAAATATCATTCCCTTAGGGTTTCACCGTGATTCTATACAACGGTGTTTTTCTGGTTTTGTGTTTTTGCTTTTGTCTGTGTGAACGTACCTTTATTGACAGAGGCGGTTTTATCACCCTCGTCCTCGGGTGCTGTGTCAGATGAAGAGATCAAAGAGGAAGAACCTCTTAAACAAATAACGCCGGGATGCCAACACACATGGCACGCACGCTCTATAAATTTAATCAGGGCTTGAGCTCAAATCACTATTATTTTCCCGGGAACTCAAGATTTGGGGAAGTCTAATCCTGCTTTTGTCTTCGTTTGTTTGCAGTTTGCTTTTTCAATCTGTGCTTTCTAAATACAGATTAAAAGAAGCCGTGAAAAACACTCGCGGCACGCAGGTACATACACAAATACTGGCGTGTTTTATAGAACAGGCAGATTATAAAATGTGTCTTAGATTAAAGTGACTGTTTTTACCTCAGGCAGGCAGAAATGTTAACGTACACGCTGCTGTTTCAAAATCTTGGTAAATTACAGTATCATCTGCGTTCACGGCTTGCAGATGTTTGCAGTTTTTATGCTGTTTGTTATTTCCTGTCAGTCTTTGTGATACACAATGAAGAGCGATTACAGCGGTCAGCGTTACTGACCCGAGGGAGTCTTCAAATCACTCACACACACACATAATCTGACTATAATCCCCTCCTCCCTCCATCAACCTCCAATTAATGATTCCTGTGGCTTACCATCCATTTTACATCAAACTCTAAACACTTGAGAGAGTATTTGCAGGTTCACAACGTCCCAGAAAATGCAAGTCTTTAAATTATTTATTTCCTTTTTTTAAATGCTGGAAACTGGAAATATCACAATTTTTATTGCCTTTCACAGGCCTTAAAATGTCATGAATAATAATTGTATAAAATAAAAAATAAAATTGATTTATTTATTTGGAGTGAATTGATTTATTTATTTAAAATCCAAGTAGTGTAAATAATTTGTTAATATATGAGTAAAGGTCAGTGAAATGTCATGGAAATTCATTGGTCAAAAGGGGTGGAATCCTGGCTGTGTTACATGTCATTTTTTACTCCTATTTATTTATTTCCTCTTTTGTTGCTGAACTATAATAAAAGAACCTCTCCCTGAATTGCTACACTAGTCCTGTCTTTGTACCGATGTCCATTCATGATACTGCAGTGCTTTGTGCTGCTATAATGCAGCAAATGCAGGTTTTTCTGCCGTGTCACTATCATTGTGTTTCTGATCCTTAAACAGAATCAAGCCTGTGACCACCACCATATGCACTGAGAGGGACATATTAATATTCAGATCAATATGGTTTTCAATGAACAATCCTTGCTTCAGATCAAACTACAGTAACCTGACCACATTTAAGTAACAGCAGCAGAGAGATGCTTTAAAGACGACTTGAAATCCAAACTAAATTTAGTTCATTAATAAATGTCCCTTAGATTTACTGCACATCAATGTGCGCTTTGATCAAATTCTAGACCTTTAAACATACCCAAGGCCAGGTGCAAAAGAACATTAATATCATAATCGAACATGTTTTTACTTTGCATGACCCAGTCAAATACTAAGAGATATAATCCTGCTCTACATTATTGCCTGCTGAATGTTCTGTTTCACCCTGAACTACCCTCATTACCACACTTAAATGAGTTGTGAGTACCATTTTATATTATCTTTAAGTATGCTTTTCTGAATCCCTAATAAGAAGACATATTTCTCACATTTTCATGCTGTATTAAATGCGAGTACTTCACGTGCAGGAGACATGATAACGTACAGGAGGCAGTGAAAGAAGGTGGCAACTGTAATGTCTGTCCACTGACGCGGCAAATTTCGTGACCCAGTCAGCGTCCCCACAGGCAGCGTTGTCACAAAAGCAATTTTCTGGGTTTTCAAACCCAAATAATAGTAATTGTCATGGACATTTGGTCACACATTATAATAGGCTCCATGTTATAGTGCAATTATCTGAGTAAATACAGAATGAAAGTCTCAAACAACATGTAATATGGAATTATCTGGTCTGTAGTGAAGACTCTTGCAATTAATTTGCCTAATGTTTTAAATGTATGAATTAGCTCTGAAAAGATGAAGCCGTTTGCTATAAAATGGTGTGATATTGCACAATTTCTGGTGAAGGTGTTGAAATGTGCTTGCTGGAGTATTGAGTTTGCTTTTGTAGAGTATTGAATGTGCTTGACAGTTAGTCAGAGGTCTTACACATCGGTTTTTGTTCGTATATTGTGTAAAACAACAGTGTGTGAGGACAGACAGCAAAGGAATGCACTGCCCGTTTTAGGTCCTCAGGATCGGGCTGGCGTGGCGCCCCTGCCATATGCTGCATGTGTGTGTGCTTTAGTGTGTGTGTGTGGCTCTGCGCACGGTCATAAATCCTCAGTCCTCACAGACACCACCAATCTAGCGAGGTCAGAGGTTAAAATGACTTTGCACGCATGCGTACATACACAAACACACATGCAAAACTCAAGCGTCGCACTAAAAAATGATGATTGAAAAAGTAACCTAAAGGCCCTTAGTGCTATTATGATGCAGAATGAATAATTGTGTTTGTCTGTGACAGGGATTATCCGCTGAATGCCAGAAAATGATTTTTTTTTTTCCCCTCACTGCATTCAGTATCGCACATTTTATTTGTGTCTATTTTGGAGGTGTCTGCTGTATTGCCATTTATGGTTATAAGCTGACAAGTGCTGTGCATGTGAAATGTGGGGTAAAGTTGTATTCTGGATTTTGCTAGCATGTTTAGCATCCACGTTTTGTACAAAACACTACTACACACCTTCTTCTAGTGCAAAGCATTTGTTGAAACTCAGCATTTGAATGTAAATCCAAAATATTCAAATGATGATGTCATACTTGTTAGCAGGGAGTAACCAAATAACCCGTTCAGAAACATACTGTGGTGCGACCATGGTGCAGTGAATCAGATGGTAGATGGTAATTGGTATTTACGTGGCACTCATTACATTGACATAAACTACTGCAGGGTACTTAAAAAAAAAGCTTTCCATTGATGTATGGTTTGTTAGGATAGGACAATATCTGGAAAAGATACAACTATTCGAAAATCTGGAAACTGAGGGTGCAAAAAAATCTAAATGTGAGAAAATCAAATTTTTTAAATGTCCAAATGTCCAAGTTCTTAGCAATGCATATTACTAATCAGAAATTTAGTTTTGATGTTTTTATGATTGGAAATATACAAAATATCTTCATGGAACATGATCTCAATATCCTATTGATTTTTGAATATAAGAAAAATCGATAATTTTGACACATATAATGTATTGTTGGCTATTGCTACAAATATAGCTGTGCTACTTATGAGTGTTCCAGGGTCATGTATTATACAATATAACTGCTATTTTATTCTTTTTTTTTTTATGTAGCATTTAATGAAGTTGCACTAAATTGTAACACAATGTCATGGAGGAACATTTCATGGAGGAACATTAAAGTTGTGTAATATAGTGTCTATTGATTGTATTATTTGATATAATTTGAAAGAAAACTTATTGGAGTTACATTACATGATGATATACAGCATAGCCGCTATTGTTTTTATGCCAGTACTGTAGTATATTGTTAAAAATAAAATGTGTGTGTGTGTTTTTTTTTTATAGTGGAGCCAGTAAAAAAAACATTCAGGTAAAAAATGATGAACACTTAGCTGTGAATGAATGTTATTTTTGTTAGTGCCATTTATATACAAAATCATCCAGTTCTGTGGATGAATTAAATAAAGCCTTCTGTTACACTGACGTTACATTAGTGTGAAAAAAAGGTTCGAGGCAGAAAATGCGTGTAATGTCGCTGTTCTCTCTACATGTATTTATCTGAGCGCGCATGCATTTGCATGTGATCAAGTCATTTAACAGGTTGAGATTGAGCCTAATCAAGCGTGAGATTCACCATGTTCTTTTGATCTAAAGTATAAATCTGAACAAATGAGGAGAGAGACGAGAAGATGTTTTAAGAGGGAACGTCATATTCTCTTCCTGTGTTTTAATCGCTTTGTTTGAGGGGAAACAGCACAAGGCGAGTAGATACGATATGTTGTTCGTTGTACTTTTGGATCAAAGACTCAGATGATTCACATTAACAGAGAAACACATAAAAGCAGCTGTTACTCACCATTATAACATTTTGGCAACTAATCAATAGCCATTGGCTCATTATAGGAGCTACATATTGTGCCGGTTTCCAAAAGAGATAATGAATCCCTTTATGAGCTGAAAAGCTCTAACAGTTTAATGCACACTTTGGTTTTCGAATTGATTTAGTTCCCATTGGTGCATTTTCTCAGCCTGTGTTTAGGTGTGTTTGTGAATGTGTCTGTCTTTTGTGCGTGTGTGTGTGTATTTTTGGCAAGGGAAGTGTATCAGAGTTAAACGTAAGTTGCCATGTCCACCGAGGGATGTGCCTGAGCGATGTGGCCATTAGAGGAAGCTCACCCTTAGAAAAGTCATGGAAAAAGGGCAATTATAGGCAGGCGGTACAAAAGACAGCTTTGCTCGGTGCGGAGTGGGGTCCTAAGTACCACATCCATCTGAATTCTTTCACAGGAAGGCTCAGTATGTCTCGGAGACCATGAAACCCCAAACGACGACATTAAGACAGCTATTTTACGCTCTCTCATGGGGGTGGTGTGCTAAACAAAACTATTTTTCCATTACTTCCCTCATTTATGTCTTGCTGTTACTAAAAGCTTGTACCAGTTGAAGCCGGCTCATATTAAAATGAACTAAGAGTCCCATTGGGAGGGAATAGTGAGGACGTTTTGAGCGGTAAAGATGTGATGTTGGTGCTGAATGCTAAATGCTAATGGGAAAAAGAGAGCTTACGGAGCACATCGCACCTCTGCTGGCTCACCAAATCAGCACTTCAGCTTCAATGTGTACTCGTGGCCAGGTCTTCATTTGTGCTTTTTTGGAAAAAAGAACATAACATTCACCATCTTGTTTCTAACTTTTTCTGTTAAACACAAAATCTAAATTTGATATGGAGATCTTGTCATACTACACCAGTTTAGAGGCTTTCAAACCGAGAAAAAAAAAAAAAAAAACAGTAGTTCCAGTCCAATTATTCACTGAAGATCTTGTGTCCCTGTCCGCAAAGTTGGCTAGTTGAGAGCTTCAGAGAAATGACTGAATAATGACTTTTCAGTCTGTTCATCACATCGAGCTGTTGTGTTTCTTCAGAACAGTTGGTCATATGGATGATACCTTTTATTGTGTTTTTGTCCTATTTGGAGCTTGACAGCCTCTGGTTAAAATACAGTGTGGTGTAGGACAAAAACTGCATAACAGTTCCTCAAAGATTTGTACTTTAGTGCTCCTCAGAAGAAATAACAGCATACAGGTTTGAAACGACATGATGGGTGAGTAAATAATAGCAGAATTGCTTTAAATTCGCAGTTCCCCTTCAATCGGCCTCTTAAAAATCATTCAGGTGATGTTGAAGAAACGTGGTGAAGGGCAAGTGACTCTTATCTTGCTTATCAAACACGTCTGTGGTGTCTGATCACCTTCTCGCACGTTCTTAGACACGCATGCGTGCACATATCAAGCCTCTTTGCTTGCATTTAGCACTTTGACAAATTATTTTCCATCTCGTTGGTCAAGGTGACATAAAATGGATGTTTTTTCTTTAATTGCCTCTTATTTAGATTGTATCAGTTCATCAAGACCTTGTTTGTCCCATGACTTTATAGTTAAAAGGTGTAAGCAAATTAGCTCAAACAAAGAATCAAATCAGAATCATTTAAGATTCTATAGGGAGTTTGCACAGAATCGCTGTTTTACGGCGGATCACTAAGTCGATTCACTGAACGAGCCGTATAACATCAACTCTGCGCTGGATATTAAAATCCAGATTATGGTGTAAACACTATTAATAAGCACAGTAAC
>JAUMHE010000075.1:7550264-7564302 GCA_032359235.1 Enteromius mattozi
TCACTGACACATTATTTTCGGTCAGTGTAGCTGATGTTTTCAAAAGTTGAGTAAACAAGAAAAAACAAAAGGAAATTAGTAAGTTTTTTTTTTGTTGAACTGGCTTAAAATTTTTTACAGTGAGTGTTCTAAGACAAACATTGCATATCAGTCATCAAGTATTTGTTCTAAATGTTCAAATCTTTTAATTTTCATAAATTTGATTATGCACTTATCCAGTTTGTTGCGTGTTTGTGGTTTGAGACCGATTATATTTTATGTTTCTGTAGTATGTTGCATTTTAAAAGTAAAACTGTTTACACTACGGTTTAAAAGTTTGGGATTGGATAGATTTTTGCATTTAAAAAAAAAAAAAAAAAAAACAGATGCAAAGCTGAATTTAAAGCAGTCATTACTCCAGCTTTCGGAAATCATTGTAATATACCTATTTCGATGCAAGTCTTTTGATTGATAACATTTAATTTCAATTTAATGTGACCTTGCTGAATTAAAGTATTAATTTGCAAAAAATGTTCGTAAAAATTCTTACTGTCCCCAAACTTTTGAATGGTAGTTTATATGAAGCACTCCAAATCGGTCACTTGTGGGATGTCGTTGCCTGTGTTTTGAAAGAATGCTGGTCTTCCCACTCTGATCCGTACACAGTGTAGTGACTACTAGGTTTGAATCACCATCTTGACACTGATCTAGATCGTTACATAAGCTGATGTATTGTTTTGTGGTAATGTGAAACACCATTTGCCGGAGTGTTGGGGGCTGGGGCTCTGAGTGTGATTATGGGAGATCTGGCTGTGGGGAGAATACAGCAGAGCATCTCCTGCTGGGAGACAGTATGTCTGAGGAGCACAACAGGAGCCCGGGGGCTAGACACGGATGATAGGTTTAATGGTGCGTCTGTGCATTAACGTCACAATATGCTGCTCAAACTCACTTCTGTCTAATTGCCTGATGTTTGATACTTCAAAAATGTCCTAATTCCTGAAATTAGCCACTGATACTTGTTTTGTTCCTCATATTTTTTGCAGTACGCTGCATGTGTGTGCTGTCTTACCTGACCATCTGGAGAGTATCCTCCCTGACCCAGCAGCCATCTGGGTCCAGTCCAGGATTCACGTCCGTTCTGCTACCATCTGACGCACCACACACACAAAATCTCAACAGCGGGGAGAAAAGTTTCAGACTCATTTGCTTGATATCCTGATGAGTTATTGGAGTGACTAAGTGGATGTCAATATATGCTTATGTGAGCATGTGGGTGAGTTTGTGCATCTAAAGTGCTTAAAGCGCACAACCCTGGTGTGGTGGAAGTGTTTATCACACATAAGCCGTATTTGGACGGGACTAGTTTTCCCTGAGGAGGTCAGGTAAATATGGAGTTTCACAGACGTAGGTTTAATTCTTACACAGCCTTGGTAAAAAATGACAGCTTATTACAGAACGATTTTCACCTACGGGCTTCCTTCGAAGAGATCTTAATTAATTCCTTCAGTTAATTATACTCATAATACTATAATTATATTGCAAATAAATTATTTCTATTGTTTTCGTGATGCACGCATCCAGAGCACTTGACCTTCCAAAGCACCCACTTACAGACAACAAACACTTAAAAATAAACTGAATTCTGAATAGCATTGCATACTATTCTTATACTCATATCTTTTATATGGTGTTTCTTTAACTATACACACTATTGGAACATTGGTTTAATAATGTCCAGTAGTAAATATTCATACATGCACCTTTTTTTTTTCTTTACATTTTTCTGAGAGTCATGAACATTTCATCAAATCTCAAATAATTTTATTTTTAATAGCATTCCATAGAGGAAATGATGGGGACAGAGCTTTTTTTTTTTTTTTTAATAAAATAGCAGCATTTTACATATATTCTTATTCATATTATTTATATATATATATATATATATATATATATATATAAAAACATAAGGAATATAATATTATAACATCTATAAGAATATTTTATATTTAACAACTTATAAACATTTCCACAATACCTCAAATGATGTTTTATTTTTAATACCATTCTGTAGAAAATATTGACAAATTATAACTTTATAATGTTATTATATAATATAATATATATTTATATATCAAATGGCTGCCTTTCACATGTATTGACTATCTGTATTTCTTGTGGGAATGTTGTAGTGATAATAATAGCATTTTATAATAATAATAGCATTTTAACATTATTTTATTATGTATGTTATAATTTTATTATTACTTTTATTATTATTATTATTATTATTATTATTTTACATCATTACTTATTTTCAGTAAACTTCATTGTGGGCTGCTTTGATTGGAGTGAGGAAAATTGTGGAAAACATACTTATTTTTAAGTTTGATGTTCACATGATAATCATTTAAAATTGTTCATTTATTTCACAATATTTTTACTCGCCTAATAATTCCTAATTGTTCAACCATGATAATGGCAAAACAGTAAACACAGTAAAAATGACTTATGAAGGCATGAAAAAAATTCAAGATGCACTGAAGCCACCATGAAATCAAAACTGACAGTTCTAATTTTCTTTCAGTGGATTGTTGCGATGTTTATTATAAATGATTTATCCATGCGCATCATTATTTTTTTATTATTTTCATGCCAAATTTGATGTGATCCTCATATAACATAGTTGAACAATGTTTAGAAAGTCAAAGAAATGCCAAATTACAGAGATCCCTTTCCAATTTGATTCAGTACATGATGTCCTTTATAAATAATTTGTAACATCTTTGAAAAAACGAATGGTGTTCTTGTGCTTGTATTGCATGTGCTCATCTTAAGTAACCTCCTCTAAGGTCGGTGTGACCACGGGCGCTCTCGCCTTCTGTTTCCAAACCCTGACCGGCATGCCGGTTCTCTAATCAGCAGAGTTAAAGATAAAAGTATCTCCAATGGGACTGCATGTATCTCATTACTGAAAAAGCATTTTGAAAGTTCCTATCCTGCCCCACAGCGCAAACTGTTATTCTAATGAGATGGGTTTGACCTTTGTCACGCAAACTGCTGTCCTGAAAGCGCATGTGCTCTGGGGGCATTCAGATCCTTCCACATTTGCTATGCTGGCCCGAGGAAATCTTGGCCAATGCCGGCTTTCATCTCAGCTCCTTTTAGAAGTCTAAATATTGAGCTCCCAAAAGAGGTATAGTGCCTGGATTGTGTTTTATTTCAGAGACGCTGCACACACACACACACACAAACTAAAACACAGTACATCTGGATCCATCATTTGAAAATAGCCCGTAATGTATAAACATGTTGGCATGCAGAAGGTTATGTTTTAATGATTGCCTCTGTTAACGGCAGCGTTCACGAGTAATTGGTTCTAGCGGAAGACGCTAACCTTTTCAGAGAACAAATAAGATTGCAAGAAAGCGGGATGCGCTGATCTGTGTGTGTATGACTGTGTAACCCCTCGCTACACACGAGCCGAGTTATAAAAACAATTGAAAATATGCATCAGGGAACGCTAACCTCAGACAAGCACTCTTGCATTAGCTTCTCGACCACTGGAGAGAGCATTGATTGCTGCCACAAAAACTAATTAAAGAAGCATTTGCTGTGCATTCCCTAATCAGGGGAAAACTTTTTAAGAGAGCAGCTTTGCATGTCATTAGCTTCCATAAGAGAAACCCTTGCGAGAGGCTAATTGAACACAGTTGCCTGTGAGCAGACACTGCTACGACTGCGCTGGTGTTATTGAGAGATTTTGGCTTTAGTATTTATTTAGCCAGTGAAGGGGAATAAAGCTGCAGGAGACTGAAATCATCATGGGATGAGCGCTAATAACCAGGCCTTTGCATCTAGCTAATGGGCACCGCGCAGCAAACATACACTTATATGAGCACAATGCCTGACTAGTGCAATCGCACAATCGGTCACACACAGATGAATAAATATAATTTCATCACAAAATTGCACATAATCCTCTTGAATAAACAAGCAGCAACACAGCAGGGCTTTAAAGAAATTTGGCAAGCTGTTCGAGTTAGCGGTAGCATAACTATGCAGCATTAGCAAAACACAGCTAACGGGCCACTATTAACACTATATTTTCAAACTAGGCTCACTGGGAAACATGCTTATACCTACAATTTTGAAGAAAATAAAAATGTACCTATATGTGAGATGTTTTTGGAGATTAGTGGCCAATTACTGGCAAGCTTTAAAGGACCCGCCCCTTAAAACAGGTCATTTTAGACAGAAGATCAGAATGAGGGTTGGAAATAAATAATAATTTTTCCACATTTTGTGAACAAAAAGAAATTATTCACATAAGTAAACCTTAAGAAACATATTAAAACAATTACAAAAATCCATGTCCTCCCCCCTTTAGGCAGCGCTATATAGCAAAGCTTGTCTGCTTGATTATATGAACAAAAAATAAACTATATTGTCGCCCAGCGATATATTACAAGTTGGAAAACAGTGCATGCTATTTTAGCTGCATATATACAGTATACTCACATTGAGTTGAGTTTACTTACATGTAATAAACACTATATAGCACATCTTGGCTTTGTGATTGTTTAAATAGTCATAAAATGTCAACTTTATTATCACACAGTTCTTTACTGCAATGTATATAAAGCAATACATAACAAATCCTAACTACCCGACTATATTAACTGACTATATTATGGCTCAGCTCTTTACTAAAGTATGTCCAACTTCAGCTCTACGTCTATAGCCAATCTCTAAATTTTGAGTATAAGATATAAGACATGAAGATGTTAATATGTTAGAAACATTAATATCATTATTTCTTGCTTTGAAAAAAAAAAAAAGTATATAATGAAAAATGCTGTATAAATAAATTAAACTTGACAGCAGTTTCCCCTCCCAAAATGAACACTAAGGGCAGTAAAACACCAATGACTTTTATCACAAATTATAATTACAGGGGTAGATTATCGATTAATAAAGACTTATTTTCATGCGGCCCTTTGCACAGTACTATGACCTCAAAAATGCTGTTATCATGGTGCATTATTTGAAAACGAATATATTTTGACATTTGCATGACATAACCAGCTCCATACGTAAGGATTTGCTAACTTAATAGACTTGCTTGTTAGCTCACCTGATACTCACAATGCGGTAACAGTCCTGTAAAAACACATTTGATCAAATAAATCAAAGAGTTGAAGTTGTAGAAGAGTTCATTGCTTCAGAAATGTGTTTTCTTCTCACATTTGCTGAACACTAGTGCTACTTTATTTTTACACACTTTATTTAGCATTAGCTTTTTAAAATCTACTCACCAGATATTTCTTTTTCAGCTGCCATGATACCAACAACTTCTAAAAAATTCACGTTCATCTGATTCATATAAAACTGAACACATTTTTAGACCCCACTTAGA
Organism: Enteromius mattozi; assembly: GCA_032359235.1. Lineage (NCBI taxonomy): Eukaryota > Metazoa > Chordata > Actinopteri > Cypriniformes > Cyprinidae > Enteromius > Enteromius mattozi. The sequence continues at coordinate 7,555,663 of JAUMHE010000075.1, forward strand.
AATTGAAACTCAAAACTTGGAGGATACCGATTTGCAACAGTCCCGTTTTTCCAATGAGCCTGGATTGTATATTTCACACTTCTAGAGTCTCTCCTTTCGAAATGCTAAAGATAACATGGAGAGATGTTCCAAACTTTGAACACTTTCCATGCTAGCTGGAAGACACAGGAGCAACATCTAAATTATAAACGCAATATTTGACATGTATTGCGCTTCATCTTCCAATCACACACACTTCAGCCAGTTTTAGAACTCTTTTTGATGTTGAAACTTTGAACAGAAGTTCTTGGAGGCAGTTCCTATGGTGGAGGTCATTTCATTCTGTTTGAAAGAGCTAGATGTGAGTAAGCTAGAACAAGGGCAAAGACAGCTACTTCTGACTTTAAATGAGGAGCGCAGCCCTTTAAATCTGATTGCTTGCCATCTTTTGTGCCGTGATTTAGACGTTCTTTGCAATGGGGAGTTCAAGATTTTTTTTTACGGTAGACCGATTTAGCAGGCTTTATCGAGTTCCAGCTAGGCTGCAGTTGGAGTATGGCGTCAGCTGTCATAAAGCGAGACGGCTTCTTGCCCTCTGGTCACCTATCATAAGTGATGTATATCACCCTATCATTGTTGTAAGATAGCAGGATAAATTCTCAGAATAAAATCTATAATGAAACTCCTGTCAGAACAGTGTGACTCTCCAAAGGCTCTGTTACATCATTTCGGGTCTGGATTTCACCATTGTTTCTGCACAGCATGGCTGATGTGCACAAATTGCTCATATCTCTCTTAATGTTCTCTGCAGTGGGCCGTCATCTCAGAAACCCTCATTAGATGAACTGCTTGTTAGTGTGCCTCCAACACCCTTGCATTCCCTGCTGAAAAATACATTGCTTATGGAGAGAGTTCCATTACATATAAACACACTGGGGTGGATTCACTAAACAGTTGTGCGCCTGCATCTTATTCACTAACCACCCGCAATCCAGATTAATCAGCCGCTAAATTTGAGAGAATCGCTCTATTTAAAGGAAGAATTGTCATTCAAAAGGGGCTTATTTTAGACAAATGCGCTTTATTAAAAATTTGCGTGGTGCAATTAACTTTGTGCTGTTGCTGCCTGCCTGTGGAATGAGAATTTTATTTAAAAGAGATGTTTGTATGCATTTTCCGCTGATCTTAATGGCTGCAGTAAATCATCAAATGATGAGAATTATAAATGCATATATATATATATATATATATATATATATATCTAGATGCAGTCACAGTTTTTTGTTTGTGAACAATTGGTTTAGATGCTTAATCACTACCATGTTTGGAAATCCTTGAAGTAATATAACTTTCTTTCTCTTTGTATTTTTATATCAATATGGTAGATTGACACATTTGAATCAATGTGAAAAATTAGTTACTGTAGGTCAAAGGTAACCTAAAAGTAATCAAAAGGTAGTCTGACCATAAACCTTAAGGAAAAGCCTGTTAATTGACCCTTCACAGGGAGTTTGATTGACAGGCGATAATTGTAACATTGAACATACATAATTTAAAAAAACTATAAAGAGGAATAGATTATTGGTAGATGTGCCACTTAAACTGAGGCACTACACACATTAAAGAGCCACAAAACTGTAATTATTATTATTATTATTTCCTAAAAAATTACAAATTGAACATTTAATTCATGTTAAAAGTTACCCCGATTATAAATTTCAAAGTATATAGGCATCAAAATGTCGTTTCATAATACCTGAAACATTAGCACTATGTTTACAGTGAATTTCTGACAGGATTATTTACAATTTGACAGCCTGGGAGATGAGAAATTGTTCCAATGCTTTCAGCACTAATTTAATTATAATTTAGGTATACGTTACCTGATTCTTCTTGTAAATGAAATGCTAGACTCTAGACAGCCTGTGCAAATAAACAACAATCATCAGGGCAATTCATTCTCAGTGTGTCTCACTATCTTTAATTCTCTCTTACTAATTTAAATGAATGCATCCATTGAAGTTTCTGCTCATAATATACTCTCTCATTATCTTTAAGTGTATCTTTCTCTTTTTATAATCCTTGCCCAGGAGCTGTCTTAAGGTTACAGATTGTGAACATGTCAATTTGTTAGTTCCTGTACATTTGCCTGCTAATGTGCTCCGCTAGCTCTCAGCTGTGAGCTCTAAGCCCTTGACGCTCCTAGTTAGCTTATTTCAGTCTCAAGCCTGTGGATTCATTCCAGCGCTGAAGTGTGACGATAATTACCATTATATACTGCCATAATCAACACATTCATTCGCTTGCTGCTCCCCCTTTTCTCTCACACCCTCTTCCTCTCCAAAAAAATTGTGGAACTCTGTCTGCCGTCCCATATGAAGAAGTACAGTACTCTGGTGTTACTGTGATGCATGATATTATAAATCCTTGTCTTGATAAGATGGTAGTCCCCTGTTATTTGTTGTTTGAGTGGGGTGTTGTGCATTGGTCATGCTGTCACAAAATCACAGATTTACTCATAACTGTTAATTATTTGTGCCCTTTTAGTGTTTTGATAAATCCATGTTATATTTTTGTTTCCATGTACGATGTACAAAAATCATTTAAACACCCTTTTGAGTATTTTTTTTTTTTTTAACACCGGGTTTTTCAAAAAAGTAAAAAATAATAATAATAATATATATATGTATATACCTTTGAGATTTTACATGACAATTGTATAAACCTGTAACATTTATTTGCAAAAAACTTTTAATTAATAAAATTTCATTTATTCGCTAATGATATGATTTTTTTTATTACAGAGTGACTTGAGGCAAGAAATGATTCTTGTTTAAAAATTTAAGTGGGCAAATTAATTTGTGACATTTTCTTTGACAGCTTCAATCCAACATCTGCTGCTGTCAGTCCCATTTTATATGTCAGTGGATAAATGTGAATATCAGTAACTGAAAGTTATTAATATCTTCGAGTTAGTGGTTACATTCTGCTTTGAAAATAAGTGGCTTTGGATTTTAATCTCCCTAATATAATGAGTCTTTTTATTAATATTTCAGAATTAAAATTAAATGTCTGGGACAGAATAATGATTCTGGTTCATTGTTTGTTCCGTTAATGGTTCAGAGTGCTTTTAAGAAAATAACATTTGGGGAAGAGCAATGTAATTCCATTTATAAAATAACAAATACATTTACAATTTTAATAGCTTTTCACAGTCATTTTAAATGTCGCATAAATGCAACTTTACCTCATATAAACGCAATACTTTGATCACATTGATGTAAGCTCATAATTGTAGCATTTTAAATTGGATTTGCAATAATACGCACATAAAAACTTTAAAGAAGTTCTGCTTTGACTGAAATGTGCATATGTTTATGACATATGTGTCACTGTCTTCGTGATGTACATAGCAGTAAAGAAGGCATCACATGTTTGGGGGGCTAAAGAAAATTAGTTCATTTTGACAATGCAATGTAAATATATTTTCAATATATTAATGGTGTTTTAAAAAAAAAAAAGTTTGGGGGAAAAAAAACAGAATATTTTCAGGAGTGAAGAGGTTAGAACCTATCTAAACATACTACTCTGTAATATGTCCTCGCTCTGATTATCAGACAGAATCACATCATTTGGTGCCCGTGATTTATCTCAGTGTTTAGTTGTACAGTATGTGTTGAGTTATTTGTTTTGGAACCAGATTAAACGTGGCTTTGTGCTGTAGAGTTAGTATTGATGTTGTGGTAGTGCTAAATACTAATGCAGAGTATTTTAGTACTGAGGAATGTCCATCAGGATCAGAAATTACTGGGGGCTTGTGGTAAAAAATTCCACCAAAATGAACAAAAAAATCCCTCACAAAGAGGCAAAAATTGCTCATGCACAATTAAACAACTGATTATGGCTTTTGCAATTAAAAAGAAATTTGAAAATGAATGAAAAGTGTCTGTTCTTTGAATTGCATTTTGATACGCTCACACTGCTTCGTATTGCTTTGTAAAATTTTTTTTTGTTTGTTTGTTTTTTGCTGCATTGAGCCTTATAACCAATGGCAACTGTTGAACTTAGGATTGTGATGACCAATCAGTGACACTTCTATATGTCAGAAACTGTGCAGAAACTCTGGAGTTGTTGATGAGTGTATGTAAAAGATTTATTTGATAGCTTCAGTGATTCTAAAATAAATTTTTGCGTAACTTGCACTAGACTATAGTAACGACTGCGGCATGAGCGTTCGGATCCATGTGCAAGAACTTTTATTCAGTGGTACAACAGGCAGGGTCAAAATCAGAGGCAGACAGGTACAATGGAGACAAGGCAGAATCGTGGTCGAGATACAGGGGCAAATGGTCGAGGCAGGCAGCAAACAATCACTGGATGACATTGGATGACTTTTCGGGACACTTTATAATCTAAAATTACAGTTATTTACAACTTATTTAGGATTATCTCAAGATCGTCTTTTATATAAAAATAAGCACCTGCAATTCCAGCCAAATTAAAGATCTGTTGTGTTTGTAAATTTGCACGTTATAATGTAAGAATCATTAATGACACCCTATATTTGATTAAAAAAAAGATTGATTAGTGAAATTAAAGAATGATTTTATAAAAAAAATAAATAAAAATAGAATGATTGTGTCTCTAACTGGTCTGCTTAGCTAAAACCACTTATTTTACATGTACAGTATTGCGAGATTTGTAGATTAGCTATATTTAATAGTTTACACTTTGCAAAAACGTTTTCAGCTAGTTTTTAATATTACGTTATTAAGGACTCAGGAGCACTAGTAGTCCTACTTAAAAAAAAAAAAGAGGAACAGATACTTTCTGATCAATGACAGAAATTAAGATTCCCATTGATATTTGTGCGTTTGTTTGATTATATTTACAGACTATAACTGAACCCGCCAGTAGGTGGCAGTAAGTCACTGTCTTTGCCACTTAATCATCCACTAAAACGATTCAGTTAAACGATTGATTCATTTAGTAACGAATGATTCTCTTTTTAAATGGGCCATTGAATCGTCGACTCACTAGATTTGTTCAAAAGCAAAGATTCATTCATAAACGAAACAGCGCTGCGTGTGAGACTAGACGTGCAGAACTGGGACAAAGCGTATAGAAGCATTTTTTTATATAAGCAAGAAGTATTTTAATTTTTAAAAACCTTTTTAGAACCACCTACTGGTTCCAGATTCATGTTTCCCCCAATGTTTGGATTAGTGGTAGATCAGTGTGCAGTTTCAGTAACTGAATCCCAAGCTTTGACATTTCCATTTCCAGATCTCTCCTATCTTGAATATTTGGTTACATTGTTGAAGTAAACAATCACATAGCAGCATCTTTCACACAACCAACTGCTGTTTTTATTATCACAGTATTACCTTTCTTATACGTCCTCTAAGATAAAACTCCTCTGAGATGCATTGGGCCTCTATGTTTTCTCAGATAGGTACATGGTAGATGGGAGAAGATTAACTTGGGGAGGCTGTGTCTGCTTCAGTGTATCAAGTTGTTCCGCTCTAGGTGTTTCTCCCAGTGCTGAAAAAAATCTGAGGTGAGAAAAGGAGAAGAGCATGAAGGAATGCTGCAACACTGCAGCTCTCTATGAATAAAAGGACAAATACTCTACGAGAAAACACAAGCTGGTTTGCCTCAGCGTGCGGTGGGTGCGTGGGTGATCAGATGTGCATACGCTTAGGGGGAAAGTGTTTTGAATATTTGACTTCGATTGCGATAGTATTACAGGAGTTCTGCAAGTATGTTTTTGTTTGAAGGTTGTGGTCATGACTTCAAATTATTCTTCAGGTTTTGTGTGTGCGTGTGTGTGAGAGAGAGAGAAAGAGAGAGGGAGTAAGAGCTCAGTTCTGCTCCAAGATCATGAACAGGATTTAAAGTCCTGCGGGAATGCTACCGCTCTGCACTATCACTTTGTGACACCTCGGACAGAACAGGCTGTGACCAGACACAAACACACACACAGTGCTAGTTCAGCTTCTTATCAGATGAGACTTTGATGGGTTAATTTGATCAGTCCTTGAGGATTACGTACTGAATCCTCTAGTTTACTGTAGTCTGCCAATTTGGAAGCTGCTTTGAACCATCAATCTGAAACAACCACAGTTGGAGTCCAAAGGTAACGCATGCCAGCACTCGCACATGTGAACATTCACACACCGCCGGCCACAGAGTTGCAATTTGAGGCACATCTGCTGCAGTTGCGTGTTGCAGCGCTGCATCATTAAGCTAGTTAGAGAGACATTTGGCTAATTGTCTTCATCTCCGCTGCTTGCTGTTCCTTTGCCCTCGTTTCCTTTTTTAAATGTCTCTTACCAAGAGGCCAGGTTTGGCTGGGTTGCTTAGACATTTAGCCCCTGCTGGGAGATGTTGTAACTACATTCTGAAGGCAAAAAACATCTTTCTCTGTTGACAGTTAAATTGTCTTTTTATCTAATTCTATATTAGATTAAACTTTTGAAGAAAAAATAAATAAATTAAATAAATTAAGTTCCAGACATTTGTTTAGGAATGTAAAAAAAAATGCAATTAGGCTTGCTATTGCGTAAGACAATGACAAAATTATTTGAATAATTTTAAAATAATTTTTGCACAAATGGTGTATATATATATATATATATATATATATATATATATATATATTAATCAGGGATTTTCAAATTTTTTTTTTCTTTGACATAAATTATTTACTAAAAGTATTTACTAAGTAAATACTTCAATAATTTAATGACACATTTGGGTGTTTAACTTTAACAACATTTATTTTTTATCAGTTTTAAAGTTTCAGTAACAGTTCTATAGCTTTTGTTATTACACTCAGCAAATCATAAAAATACATACTACTCTAATTTACAATGTATTACTTTTTTAACACCGGGTTTTTCAAAAAAGTAAAAAATAATAATAATAATATATATATGTATATACCTTTGAGATTTTACATGACAATTGTATAAACCTGTAACATTTATTTGCAAAAAACTTTTAATTAATAAAATTTCATTTATTCGCTAATGATATGATTCCCTCATGAACCACCAGGGATTTGTGGATTCCAGGGACCTCACTTTGGGAAACCCATTTTAAATAATTAATTAAAACAAACAAAAAAAAATCATATTGTGCATCTTTAACTACATGTTATAAAAAAATTATTAAAAAAAAATAAATAAATGTTCAGTGCTCTTAAAACTTGTTCATTTGATATTTGAACTGCACTGTTTATGGTGTTTTGTTTTGATTCATGAAAAGGAACTGAAAATTTCCTCACATTTTTTTTAAAAACAGTGAAGAGATAAAAGTCATTCAGTTTGTATAAAAGGAGTCATCAGATGCAAAATTTACTTCACAAGTTGTTTGAACATAAATGTGTTGGAAGTGTGTGTACATATTCATCCTATAATAAAAAAAATCCACTCTTTTTTTTTTTTTTTTTTTTGTCTTAAAAACAACGATATTTGATTGACATGACTGTCTTGGCTTAGACCCGCCCTAAATGAGCTGTCATCAGTCCGCCATTGTGTCGACTCTGGTGCAGGGAAAGACAAGGATGTGTACGGTTACATTTTAGCATTTTAGCAGAGCTCATTAGCATTTAAAGCAACATGGACTAGAATGGCTTGACGAAAACAGAGCTGATTTTAACAGGGTAAAACCATGTGTTTTGACTGAGACATTTTAACCAAAGTATGTTATAGAGTTTTCACTTTATTTTTTGCACTTTAAATGTATTTGTGGTATTGCAATGCCAAAGCAAGAACCATTAATGGAACCAACTGTTAAGATATCCTTACACATCAGCTAGTACCTTGACAATATACATGGTGTCAGTTAAGTGTCCGGTGAACAGTCATGTTCTAACTAACCACAGTATATCCATCCTCCCGTCAGTCTCAATCTCATTCTTTCTGCACTGATTCGGATGAGTGTTGGTGGCGCCCCATGGCAACGCTCTGTCTGATCACATGGGCAGCACTAACAGCTGAAGAGGACTGATCCTGTGTCCTTCATGTCTCAACACACATGGACTCATGCGCTGAAAATAGGATTAGTTCTCACAGAGAGTGAGTGTGTATGTGTGATGTCTTTCATGTGGTCATGAGACACACTCTGGACCATAGATGAAAGCCATTTTTTTTTCATATGTCAAGATCGGTTTTATCTTTCCAATGACGTACACACACGCATACGCTTGAAACAGTTCTTTCCCACCAAATTACTTCTAAAAGTGCCATTTGTTCCTGTCATGTGTGTAAGAAAATAACCAAATAAATCAGGGATAATAAATGATGCCAGCTTGTGTTAAAATACTGTAGATATTTTTCTAAATGCATCATCAAAAATCCATGAATAATATTTTATTTAGTTTTTTTTGCCTTCATTCCTTCTTCATGAAGAATTTCTCTTTGATACAGTATATTAGCAAGTATGCACATTTTGATTAAAACATTCTTGCACCAGCATTCTTTCAAAAAGTTAAAGCCAATTTCTACTTTTGATTAAGTAATCTTTTATATATATATATATATATATATATACATACATACAGTATGTATGTATACACTATGAGTGTCACAGCAAAGGGTCTGAATACTTAGGACCATGTGATATTTCAGTTTTTCTCTTTTAATAAATCTGCAA
>JAUMHE010000075.1:7576562-7597549 GCA_032359235.1 Enteromius mattozi
CCCCCCCCCCCCCCCCAATCGGCCCCTTTGAAACAGTAGACTGGGACGAAAATAAATCTCTCACCTGTTAAATAACATTTCTATATTGCTTTTTTTGAATGCTTTTCAATAAAGAGCGCCTATTTACCTGTAGCTTTATCAGCAGGGGTTAACTTTTCAATACTAAATTGCTAAAAATCCTCAATCCAAACCATTCAAAAAGTCCGGGGGAGTGTGTTCCGACCAATCAGCTTGCACTTCTCATGCTGGACCGCCTTAGTCCCGACCTTAGATGAAGTGAGAAAGTTTTGCCCTGACATTCGAGCAAACTTTTCAGTAGTTTTTCTCCAAACTTTGCTTAACCCAAAAGGTGACCCTATTAAATGCAACAGCATTTGTTCTCACCGGGGTGTTAAATGTTTAATGTGCTGTATGCAGCATAACCTTTGTGCATCTAAGTGCTGGGTTTGCACCAAATGGCACCGGACAGGTTCAAGAGAGCAGGTGCACAAACACACAACTGCCGCAAAGAATTACGTGCAGCTGCTTTCTGCCAACCAGATAACCTCATAGTAGTTCTCCGAACACAATCAGATATATTTACCTTATCTCCATTGGTACAGCTCTGTCCCACAGGTTTAAGCACAAAACCTCAGATGTTTGAGGTATTAGCAAGTTCTAGAAGAGAGGAGGACAATCATATATTTACTTTATATGCTGCCTCTTCTCTTTGCCATTGCTCCCCGTAGAGGGAGACAGACAGAAGTAAAGCGATAGAGCCTGAGTTTGTAGAGTCTGCACTCACTCCTTTAGCTGTGGGATTTGAAGGATAAGAAATGCTGAGTTTTTAACGGAGCCATGAACAGATTTTTTAATGGTTAAAGTTTTGGAAGCGAGTTTGAGCTTTCCACCAAACCACCACGTCCTTGGTTATTAGGACTTATGCAATCAGGACACTCAGCACTCAGAGCAGTTAATTATTAACTATAATAAATAAATTACTGGCAACAGAAACTCATGCCCCAACCCTGACCTTTCACCTCAACTCCATGCCAAATGTTAGCACAGGAGTACAGTGAACAAATCACTCATAGAGCATACGTTAAATCTCATGCTTTGCTCAGACTGACTTCTCAGAGACATGACAATAAAATTAATAATAATAATAATTAAACAATTAACCATTTTCCCCTTACTGTTCTTGTAACATTTATCTGACCTAATCAGAACCCAGAAGGACAATATTATTGAAGCTTTATCCTTCTGTTGGTCTTTGTAACTTTATTTTTCATAATTGTATAACTATTTATCAAAACGTGTATATCTAGCAAAATATATAATATAACAAAATAGCAAATTATTTATTTTTTGTCCAACAATCTGCTTCACATTATGATTTTATCTCTTAGAAATATTTTCTTATAATTGCACAATATATCTGTATCTTTTTTTGGTTTTTTTTGTAATTGCAGCTTATTTATATCTGTCAATATGACATGTATATATTTTGAAAATGCAGACCTGTTTCTTGTGATTGTTACTTTATTTCACATAACTGCAACTTTATTTCTCATAGACTACTTATCAAAATGTGATTTTTATCTCACCATGACTCATCTTGAAAATGCATCTCACTTTATTACAATTTTATTTATTGGAGTTGCAACGTTATATCTCACATTGTGACTATGTATTCGGATTTTATATCTTCCATATCTTATTTCCATTAATTGTGACTTTAAAACACACAACTTTATTGTGAATTCATCTTGATGTTGCAAATGATGTTCTAACTGCAGGTTTATCTGACATTGTGTCTTTATGTCTATATTACTTTATTTCTTTTAACTGACAGTTTATTTTTGAATTATTGCAACTTGGCTTTATTTCTTCTTTTTAAACCTTATTTTACTTTTTTCTCTCTGGTGTGCAAAAAGGCTTAAAGAAATGTAACTGAAGTAAAAGCCCAGTGATTGATTGTATATGCTCATCTGTTTAGCATATACACCACATTTATTGCATTGGAGACCCCAAACATATGTATTATGGCATTTTTCAAAAAACACGGCTGTTACCAAGTTAAAATTTGATTTATAATCTGTTCTCCTAAGATTATAAAAGTCATAAATTATCAGCCGGATATTATTGAGCATATTTTTCAGCTATTAAAATGGCCTTAGGATCTCTCAGACACCAGACAGAACATGAGAGTTAATATAATCCTCATAGACACCCACAAGACGTCTTAATTAATTTGGACAACTGCCTGAATTTTTGATGTTCAGCCACGTCACCCAATTAGAGCATTTTATAAGGTTCCATCACAAGAAATGATAACACATTCATGGGTACTTTCATAACTCCCAAAATTTTTTTACCTTAACAGTGTTTACAGCCAAAAGGAAGATCTCGCATATAATGTCGAACAGCTGTTACTTAATATTATGAATATTTACATGTATAAACCTGTTATGGAGACAATGTTTGCATTAATGTAACATGTAAAGCACAAGCCCTTCAAGCTATCAGTGACATTTAATCATTTAATTGTGTTATCGGGCCACACGCTCCCCCTGGACACACACACACACTCGCCGGCTGGTGAAGAATCACCAGTCTCATCGGATTTACAAAGTGTGTTTGAGCTTGAGTTGTTTGCTCTAGGACTAGGGAGTTAAAAACATGCCTGTGTTTGATTAAAACATGGATGTGCATTTACTCTGAGTGACAGCTGGATGTGGACTGCAGGGAATAGATGTTGAGAAAGAGGACCATGGGACAGGGCAAGCCACACACACATATAGATGGGCTTTAGACGCCCAAAAGAACACACTTCCAGGCACCGCTGCAAGTCTCTCTAGGACGCCCATCAGCCGAAACAGAGAGACATAACGCCTCCCTGTAACCAGGGAGACTAGTCCGAAAGGGACGTCTCCCGCCAAGCATGATTGATGACTGATACGAGGTGATTGATGGTGTTCGTGGTTTTCAAAGTGTACGTGCATGCTTACGCCTGTTTGTCTGAGCAAATATGGCATAAAAACAGAATTTTGCGTGGATGCGTGCTGTCATGAGGTGTTTGCAGATGCAGGGGATTGACTGACACGCTCTTTGACCTCCGTAATGTGACGGGGTTAAATCAAAGATGCTATGTTTGGCTGAAGAGCTGTGATGTTATCGTTCTTGTCACAAGGAAGTTTACTTATGTGTTGAGTGGCATTTAACTGAGGCGATGTGGACAGAGAGCTAGGAGAGTTTTCCCAAAAGTATTTGGACACTTCGGGACAGTCGAGTCACACTGAAAAATGTATGAATTTCATCGTATTAGATGACAAAATGTCAAAGCAATTGGCATCTGCAAACAAATACTCCTAGAGCTTTTCTTATACCTACACTGCCCTCCAAAAGCATTAGGACAGTGAGGCCTGTTCCTTTTTTTGTGCTGTAGACTGAAAACATCAAAACATGAATATCAGAGAAGAGATTTACATGCTAGCTTTTATTTCCAGGTATTTACATCTGGATCGGACTAACAACTATTTGTTTGAACCCACCCATTTTTTGTGAGCAAATGTATTGGAATATGTGACTGACAGGTGTTTCCTGTCACAATGATTATTCAAACAATAATTATCACTGAATGTCTACGCTCAGTTTCAGAAGCAACATAATAAATACACAGAAATATGTACCTATATCAACGAAATAAATTGTGCCAGGGTACATGTATTGAACCTGTGTTTTAGCCACTCCGTGGACATTTCTCTTTGAAACTGCAGTGAAATGTACAGTAAAGCACGTAAAAACAGTGTCGCACAAAAAGTGGACAGAGTTAAATATTTTTATTTTTATGAGACCAGGATGTTTTTTACACATTAAAATGTTCTTGTATTCATATATTTGTATTTAATATAAGGTTTTATAAACACTGGTGAATAGTTTTTTGTTTGTTTTTTAAAAATATTAATACTTTTATTCAACAAGGATGCATATAACTGATCAAAAGTGAAGTTAAAGATGTAATCTTACGAAAGATTTGTATTTCAAATAAATGCTGTTCTTTTAAACACTTGAAAAAACACTATATTGCAATATTAAGCACCTGTTTTCAACATTGATGACAATGAGAAATGTTTCTTGATCTGCAAATATGCATATTTTTAAGGAACACCTTTTAAAGACAAACTTTTATGAAAAAAATTCACACTGACCGATTGCTGCAACAGAAGCGTATACCATTGATTAACAACTTCTGAGATTCAGAGATCATGGTACACATTTGTCTTGGAAGCTTTAGACAGAAGAAATGAGATTTGTACTTACAAAACCAGACTGCTACAGTCGATTCCGGTCACATTCACACAAGTGTCCAAGCATAGATAATCATCACATTAACTTGAACATTCAATAATACTAACATTTGACAGCCAGAAAGCGTCTTCATTGGATTTTTAAAATCATTAATGTTTTGTCTGACAAATCTTTCTTTAAAATATTTTGCCTTATAATTATTATTAATATTTTTTTATTATTTATATATTTATTTTTTATGTAGCTTAATGAAGTGTCGAAGTTCCAAGTAAACCAAATAAATACTAATTAAAACTGGAAATCTAATCTATAAATGTATATTTCACATGTAGCTTATCACTCCCTTTAAAAAAGCAAGGACAGTCTATTTCTGGATCTGCTGTAAGGTGCTTTTAATGAGACTTCCAGATACCCTGCAATGTTCTCCACGAACCCAGCATGGCAGCACCAAGCAGAACACAGAACGCCGTAATTGGGCTGCAGTCAACTCTACAAGCCGCGTGCAGAAAATCTTCTACCGTAGATGTGATGACCATTGAGAGCTAATGGGGATATTAAATATGATTCATTTCAATTATACACCACTGCTAAAGGAATTAGCATCACTTATAGCGTGCCGTCAAAGGAACAGAGGAAGAGCCTTACAGGCTTAGAGCCGAACGGATCAAAGAACACCTGAGCAGGTCGCATGAATAAAAATGAACATTTACATGTACGAATGAGAATGAAATATTGATATTTTCCATGGAAAGATTTAGTGAAGTGCTAGCAAATACGTTGCCGGGCTACTTTGAAGCAAGTGGCTTTGAAACAAGAGCTTTGATTGGTCGTCCTGCCAGAATGATGGTCTCATCGTGTCGTTCCTACAGCTGTGAAGAGCTGCTGTAGAGAAAAAAAAAAGAGAAAAAAAAAAACATCCCCGTCCTCAAGCAGCCTGCGTGTTGACTTCAAACAAGACTTTAAACATCTCGTATACGAGCACACGAACGTGCACAAACAGATACGCCTACATTTCTGTGACTTTTTCCCTTTAAAGACCTTTAAGCCACATACTGTATAAACACACGCTGAGGCAATGATTTACATGTACAAAAACAGGGCTTTTTCTCACGTATATGCATTCAGAATGTGTACACACTCTGTCTTGTTCATTTCAATCAATCAGGTATAGCTACAGGTTTGGAATCTGAAAGAACTAGCCGTGAGAGACAGCGGGAGGTGGGGAGAATGTGTGTACTGTATGTGCATTTAAACTAAAAGGGGATGTGAAATTACCCTGTTGAAAGGCAGAATGAAAGGGAGAAATGAAAGAAAGGAGCTGTGTGAGGGGTTGGAGAAGAGACGAGATCCATCGATCATTGTGCTGATTAACAGGAAACAGGGGTATGAAGTGTTGTGCGCTCTTGTCCTCTTTATTTATTTCTTCGTTTGTAGTTTCTTTTCCTGATGGACCTGAGGATGCAGGAGGACTTTGCCCCTGCTTCCGATTTCATTTCAAGGAATAAAGAAATGATTCAGCTATAGAAGTAGGCCTATGTGTGTGGTTTTTTGGATTTTGAAATAGAAATATATATAGATCTGTACACCACGTTCCAAATTATTGTGCAAGTTAAAATTCTGGTCATATTTTTTTTACAAGAACATTTTACCAGTCCCAAACCACATCATTCTTAATCTGGAAAAAGAAAACTTGCCTAATAATTTGGCATACTGAATATAAGGAGTTTTTGACTTTCAGCCTTCCCGGACAATTATATATCACTTATATATGATTAAATACAAAATCAATAGTAGTTATTATGTGCCATATTTACAGGTTCGAGCGCATAGCACTGAAACCCTATTTGAAATGTTAGGCTTTTTTTTTTATTATTATTATTATTCCTTAAAACTTATCATGCATACCAAACCATAAGGCCTAGAAAGCTGAAACTTGGTCAGATGGTAGTACTCCTCCTCGCTACTCAGGCGCAAAGAACCGGCCCAATCGGCCTAACGGAGGCGCTACAGTGCAAAAAAAACATTTTTTAGCCATAGCTCGTAAACAGTTTGTCGTAGACAAAATTTCACATCGTTGCAATCCTTGCATTAGCCCTGACGAAAGTGCACAGGCGCGATTTGGTATGCAGCAACTTGGTCCAAACTGGCACAAGCCTATATGAGGACATTGGCGTATCTCAAAAAACATGGCCGCCATCAGCCAATGAAGTTTGAGCACTTATTTGACAAGGTTAACGGAGGTCGATCGGAACGAAACTTGGTGGGCACGTTCAACTCATGACCCTAAAGGTCTGTAAGAATTTTGAAAGAAATCGGCCACTAGTTGGCACTAACGGGTTTTTTGTTCTGTAATCACCTTTCATTTATTTCAAATCTCTAATTTTGCAACACGATGTGTGTGAATGTATGTCTGTGTATGTGTGTGTGTCTGTGTGTTTGTAGTAATATAATAGTTTATCCATTTCATTTCTGTGTGTGTGTGTGTCTGTGAGCTTATTGTCCATTTTCGATGTGCTTCAGTGTTAGCCATACATTCAGGTTGCCTTATACAACCTCAAAGGCCTTAACAATGCTCGAACCCCGGTAATTGCTGCTTTCCGCTATATTTTATTAGACTGTTTTTACATATTGGTG
The DNA here is from genome assembly GCA_032359235.1 of Enteromius mattozi. Taxonomy (NCBI): domain Eukaryota; kingdom Metazoa; phylum Chordata; class Actinopteri; order Cypriniformes; family Cyprinidae; genus Enteromius; species Enteromius mattozi. The sequence goes on from JAUMHE010000075.1 coordinate 7,583,487, forward strand.
TTTATTATGGTTTTTGGTTAGGTTTTATTGTTTTTAGTGTTTGTCTTTATGAGTCCCAGTTCAGTTTGTTGCCACCAAGATTCAGTTTGTGGAAAAAGTCATTTGGAATCAACATACAGTATATTTTTATTTACACTAAAAAAAGTACTGTTTCAATTTACTTTTAATGCTGGTGAGTCTCTTATGCTCGCCAAGGCTGCATTTATTTGATCAAAAAACAGACAAAACACAAATATTATTTCACAAAAATATGTTATATATTATATAGAATATTATGTACACATTTCATTTATTTAAAATGGTTTTAAACTTAATTGTCAGCATCATTATTCTAGTCTTCAGTGTCACATGATCCTTCAGAAATGATTCTAATGTGCAGTTTTGCTGCCCAATAAACATTTCTTATTATTATCAACAGCTGCTGAATATTTTTGTGAAAAGCAGGACTTTCTGTTTTGGGATTTTTAAATAGAACTTTCAAAAGAACAGCATTTATCTTAAATAGATTTTTGTTTTATTTTTTTTTACTTTTGATCAATTTAATGTTTTCTTACTGGGGGAAAAAAGAAAAGAAAAAAACTGACTGCAAATGTTTCAAAAGTAGTGTATCTTTAAGCCTTGAAACATCACAATAGAAGTAATAGCGACACTCTCCATTTCTTTATACTACATATACCATTTGAGATTTACTTGATAAAACCATAGTTACAGATGATAGCTGACCTCAGTGTAAAAATAAATGCTTCACAGCTATACTTTATGTGTGTGCTATGTGTGTCTCTGTCTAAATGATATGTATGTGCACAAAAATGTAGTCAGTGCATGACGGAATTAAATACTAAATGCATTCGAAATGCAATCACTTTGGTTTTAACTTAGTGACATATGGCTTCATTGCATCTGTTGTAAAATTAAATGAGTTTTAATGTCATTCTGAAGTATCACACACCATTACACACATATCAATTCAGTTTCTACCAAGACAAATTATAACACTAGAGTATTGCAAGTGTATGTAAACATTTCAACAGTTCAACTTTTGAGTGCTTTGAATCTATAATTAAAACAGCAACAATGAAGTGAAAACAGGGCACAGATGAAATCCACAGAAAAATGACTGAAATGGGCTGATTGTCTTTGCTTCCCTATAAAAGAAAAATCAAAAAATCATTATTTTCCCTTCTCCTCAGATTTCCATTGTTGTGTATTTTGTGTGCTTTATGTGCTTTTCCAGCCGAATTGCAAAAATAATGACTGTTTTCCAGCAGGTTTGAGTTGAAATACAGTAGCTCTGTGTCATCTTTAAAAACACAGAAAAGCAAGAACAAGTCTCTAAGTAAACGCTTTTGCATGTTTTATCTTCTCTTTCTGTCTGTCGCTCGATCAAAAAGCAGCACCTTCAAACACTTCTGCTGCTATATGAAATGTGTATGTTTGTTCATGTGTGCCGTATATGTGTATAAGTCTGCGGGAAAAGTCTTCCTTCAGATGTGTTGCATCAAAACAAGCTCTTGACACTTGCCACTCTTCACACAAAGTAATTATTTTTTCCAACCAAAGGTGTAGAAGATTTTTCAATGAAAAAAAATGGATGTTTAAAGCAACTGTTACTTCTGTAGCACAGCTAAAACTGCCCCTCAGTAACCTTGATTTAAAAAAGAAAAAGATCCTGACAGATTTTAATTGGTTTTTAATTAAAAATGCACATTTTTTGTTATCTTTAATGTAAGAAGGAAGTTCAGGTTTAGCTGACAGTGTATCTGTTGCAGATACAATATTTTGCTTGGTTTGTGACCTTCATGTGAACTTTGCATAACTATTCTTGAACAGTTATACATATCTATAAAGGTTTAATCAGTTAAGTGGTTTGAGAATCAGTGGGCTGCAGAAATGTCAATGGAAATGAAGCATAGTCATACAATTTATTTATGTATTTATTTTTCCCCCGCACTTTTGGTATTTTTAGCTCTTCAAACAGACTGGTTATTATAGATATATTTAAAATTTCAAGTATGTGTGAAGCTTATGCTTATGTTTTTATAATGTCCAAACTCAAATTGGATGGCACCCCTGTCCTTGCTAGTCTGCTTTCACATTGTTGTTCCAAACTTTGTTTTTTTCCTCACATTGCTTTCAGGGTCACTGTGAATGCCGCCGAACGCTTTTAATCACAATCGCCAGACATCAAAGCTTATAATATAAAAGTAAAGTCCCATTCTTACTGACAGCGCCCAAAAGTCATCTATTTTCAATGAGCCTTGGTGATTTCTGGCAAGATGAGCGGCAGTGACTATTGCCAGCAATAAAGTTGACTGAAGTATAACTTTATTAAATTGAGCCTGCAGATTTGATACCATGACTGGTTTTGTGGTCCAGGGTCACATATATGTAGAATATATTCATTTGTATTCATTTTTGGCAGTAAGAAAAATCCTGATTTTGCTTTGTTATTTTATGTTGCATGATAGTGGTATTCTTAAATATTTTAGTTAGTATTTATGTATTTGTTTAGGTTGTTTTTTTTTTTTTTTATAGTTAATTTAGTTTTTGTTATTTATTTATTTATTTTTAGTTACTTAGCTAGAAAACATTTTGCAGTTCAAAATCAAAAAGGATGGCAGCTGTTTTCTTTATAGGCATTCTGTCTGATAATTCATCTCCTATACATGTGATTGAGAAATAAGTCTCTGCTGAGCTTCCTTGGTGTAAACCCTTAACAAAAATGTTGACTTTCACTCAAATCAAATGTACCAAACGTTACCGTTTCAATCTCAGGTCAGCGCCAAAATCTTTAAAAGCAGATTCTTTTACAATCGACTGTGTGTGTGTGTGTGTGTGTTCTTTATGCAAAAAAGCACACACACACACACACACACTTGTGCAAGTGCAAACAAGTTACTTCATTGATCTTGCCTTGAGGTCCATTCATGTTTGGCACAGGTACACAGGTTACATCCTTGTTTGCATATGCGTATGTGGATTGCCTTTGATGGTGCAGATGTCCAGCTACTTGGATTGAGAGTGAACCACTAATACACTTTCATGTTAACAAGCATGTTCCTTCAACAGCCCTTACCAGTAATGAGGCAGTGAAACCCTAATCAGACTCCATATTTGTGCATTTCATTGATCACCAGCTTCAGTATACAAATAGCATTCTGTAAATACTGTGCAGTATGCAGTTTTATTAAATATATGATATGTATTTATTATTATTAAAATGGGTAGATGGTTAGATAGATATGTGTGGAATATGCAGTCTGTGATGGTCAGCAGGAGGTGGTTCTCCTCCGGAGGCTTGAGGTCCATCTCAATGACAGAAGCTGTTTTCTGATGTGCTTCAGTCGGCTGGCATCACAACACAACTTAAGCATAAAACAGCTTTCTGGGAGATGGATTTGTTGTATACACTGGTGACTTTCATGCTTTATTGAAGGATTTGTCATTTCTGACTACACAGGATTTTTATTTTTTTATTTTTCTGTGAAAAACTTTGGCTCTCTTTTGTGGGAGGTACAAAAAAAAAATTAAGGAACAAGAATTTATAACACACACCTGGACTGCAAGCTGTGCGTTCTTCTCTATCTAAACCTGCCAAAAATGTGTAAAGCCCCACATGTGTGCCGTTTAGACAGCCAACTCTCAGTCAGAATCACCTCCCTCTCTCTTTCACTCTCTCAGATGCGAGAGAAGAGGATTATATTGATGAGAATATGAAGACAGGAGTGTTGGACTTGAGAGGGCAGGAAGCTTATATTCTGCATGCTTTTTTCAATATAGTTATCTAATCACAGATTTATTACGCTTATGTTTAAATCTGTGAGTTCAATGAATTAAACACTGAAATCTTCATAGATCCGCTTGTATCATAATTCAATAATAGAAACATTATGACACATTAATGTGAAGTGAAGCCATTGGTAGAACAAGATCTTTAAATTTTTTCTGAAGACAGTGGCTGCATCCGAAATCGCATGTCCTCTGAGTAGGTACTTCTTTTGAATCATTTCTTTGCATCCATTAAAAAAAGTAACTCTATAGAATGTGTGTTTTGTGAATGCCATCTGAATGTACAACTTTTGCCATAAAATTCAATGCATGAATCCTTTCTTTACTCAGGGTTAAAAATGGCATTTACGAAATGTAATAAAACCTATTTACAGTCTTAAATTCCACAGCAATTCATGCATACAGTATTTTACAAGGTGGCTAATTTGTACGACCTCACTCATAAAAAAAAATGTTTCCTAATTATACTTATTTTACAAGATGCCAGTTTGTATGAATTTGTACAAATGACCTATCCCTATCCGCGCCCCTAAACCTACCCGTCACTGGAGTTTAGACAAATAATACAAAATTGTTCAAGTGAGGTCGTACGAATTCATATGAATTAGTCACTTCGTAAAATATTTACAAATTGGTCGTGAGACTGTGTTGTAAATTCTGTCATCATCGACTCACTCATAAGTTGTTCCAAACTCGTATGAGTTTATTGTATCTGTTTAACACAAAATAAGGTATTTTGAAGAATGTTGGTTACCAAAGAGTTGCTGGTAGACATTGACTTCCATAGCATGAAGAAAAATTCTATAGAAGTCAATGGCTACTGTAAAAATTTATACCTGGTCTCATGGCATAAACGTACCTGGGTGCACTTTTTATCGAGATACGTACCAATAAGTACATATCAGTGCAGTTTTCAAAAGAAATGAACACTAGAGGCAGTAAAACTCTAACACCTTTAATTCCTTTTCACACAAATTTTGAGTTTCACAGAGTTTCAATTAATAACGCGTAATTTTCGCACAATTACTTGAAGAATATCATGTTTCCCTATAATATTAATATGCTTTAAACTGATTTAAACTGCTTTTTAAACGTTAGCATCACACATATCCAGCTTCATATCTATGCGTTTCATAGACGGTAGGTTTGGTCGCTAGCTCACGGTGTACAGAGCTGTACTTGAGAGGCGAGGAGCTCCGGTTCAATTCTGTGTAACTACGGTTCGACAAAAAAATTCAAATCTGTAAAAGGAAGTTGAAATGACATGGTTGCATCAACAAATGCCTTTTTATATCAGTTTTGCATTTGTTAACACTATCGGGTAGGTTTAGGGTTGGATTTGGTGTAGGGTATATTTCCAGTCCAGATATTTAATAAATAAAATATAGCAATGCATACTTATATCAACGTAATACAAGTGACAGGGTTCACGTATTGAACCTGTGTTTTAGCGCCACCCAGTGGACATTTCTCTTTTAAACTGCAGCAAAACATGCATTTAGGCAAGTAAAAACTGTGTTGCATAAAAAGTGCACAGAGGTACATATTTTTCATGAGGCCAGGTTGCAAAATTCATACAGCCTTTTAAAACACATTCATGTGTAGAAACTTACCAGGCATATTCATGACCTTAAATGAGAAATATTCACAAAATCTTCAGATAAAAGAAATTGTTTAACCTGTATTTCAAGCAGTTTGAAAAGGGCTTTGAATAAATTTTAGTATATTTACTTTTCACTTGGGTGTTCTGTTAACTATCATGAGCATGCACTGCTAAGAAAAAAAACCGGTAAGAAAATAACTAATAAAAAAATCAACAGCCCACATGCACATAAACATGCGGACATAAAAATACATGCAATCAATTTTAGGCCTATGAAAGCTTCTCCAGGGAAGGTTTGTATATTCTAGGATGGTGTTGCCAATGTTAAATTTTATTTATTAAAGAGCTCGTGCCTAAAAAAATCTATAATTCCCAAGAATCTTCAAATGCCTGACCATCAGCTGTGAGAATGAGGTCACAAAGAGACCGTGTGTCGGTTGCAGAAGTAGAGGGCTTTGAGCTTCGGCACTGCAGCCAAACAGAAGCGTGTGGCAGAGAGTTCATGTAGAATTCATAGGACAGAGGTCTCTCATGTTGTTTCTACTTCTGAAGGGAGCAGGACAGATGTCTGAGCGTCTGTCGCCCTCCGTCCCTCCTGCATGATTCAGATATATAGTAAAGCCATTCCCAGATGGGCCCGGAGATCTCCCCTGCTCATCCTTCCAAGAAGCGCTAGGGGAAATTGAGATGGGGAATACCTGTGTGTTTTTATAAATATAAACAGAGAACCCTCAATGCCGCAGTGAGTTGAATATTGACCTTGCAGTGATTTATTTTTATCCTAATGGATGTTTTATAGAGTGTAGGTTGTTTTAAGGGTGTAAGCGGAAGTATGTTTTTATTTCTTTGTTTGTTTGTTTTTTATTAAGGTTGTGTAAGGTCTGAACTTTCTTCATGGTTGAGGTACATGCCAGTCAGAAGTGAATGAACCATTCACTGTGCAATCTCTGAGTTTATGCAACACAAGTGTGGCACAATATGGTTTACCCCAGTAGGACCTGGATCAAAATTTGTTGTTCCTGGAACATGCATGCATAGCTTTAACCCTAAACCAACCAAAACCAGAGCACAGTAGCTGGTTACTATAGCTGTTGTAATCAGGGTTATTATTGTGAACTGTATTCCCTGTTATTTTAAACTTCCTTTTCACACCTTGAAATTAACATTAAATTAAATATAAAGAACATATAAGATATTATACTGAGCACATTCATTTTTTTAGTGGCTTGAATATTTATATTTAAAACAAATTAACTTAAAACAATGACATGGTGCTATCAAGTATTTTCAGTAAAGTAAACACTTCAAGTTAATTAATCAGTAATTAAATAAAGAAACAAGTTACAAGCAATAGAACAAAAATACTAATTAATTACAAAGTGTTTTCAGGTGTAACAGCAGTTTCAAATCTTCAAATAAACATTCAGAAATGTAATATAAAGTAAACAAAGTAAAATAAACTACTTACAAAGTCCTTACTGCATGATTATTTGATATAATGCATTAATATTGATTGGTTGCCGTCAGAGTTTGACTAAAAGCATTCCTGTATTTACAATTGTAGCCTTCTTTTTTTCTATAGGCTTTATTTTGAGTTCATATTCAATTGTAGATTACTAATTAAAGCTACTAAAGTTATTCCAACAAGAGAAGAGTTTATCAAGGCAGTATGTTGTGCAGTAGAATAAAACAGAAAGTTCGATTAGGCTGCCTATTGCAAGTTCTAATGCACAGATTTCCACAATTTCTTTTTACTCCAGCACTTTACATTCACTTATGACATAACTGACTGTGTTTACAGTAACGTCTCTCCAAGATGGGCATTTTGACAATAAAGTGCATTTTAGCGTTGACATGCACAGCCACATTACAGTGAGTGCCCTTCACAGAATGAAACATTGGAAAGCAGCTGTTAGCCGCATATGGCCAGTGGAAAGTAACCGCATGTCAGTCAGATGGCACTCAGGAAACTGAGACCACACTCTATAATGGTATCAAGTGCAAAAGTTTTGGGGATCAATTTTTTTATATTATATAACAATAATAATGTATTCTATACACTATATAATTATTTCCTAATTTTAACATTTTTAAAAAATGGTAAGAAGCGGATCGTTGTTTCAGGACCAGCAAAGGACATTTAGGAACATGTCCTACTTGTGTATGCCACATTAAACAGTCAGAGTGAGTGCTAGAGATCTCTGTTTTTCCTTTTTAAATGTAAATCATTTAACTGTGACTGTGAAATGGATATTAAAAATGCAGGAAGGTACATTTACAATAGCAAACTGAAAATACAGTCATATTTAAGAGCGAGACTGTGAGAGTTTTGTATTCAGGTCATAGGGCATTGACAAATAATGCTCTGTGATCATCTCTGGTTATTGTAGTAATGTTACAGCCACAAGGCTGTGTGAGGTTTTGCTTTTATTCTCTGCTTTTGTATCCAGGGGTGACTGCAAGCACACAGTGAGTGGCAGCTCAGTGGATGAACGCATGTTACACACCTGAGACAGACACACACACACATTGTATAAATTTAAGTTTGATGTTTTTGAAACCAGTTTTGTATGCTCCCCAAGGCTGCATTTATTTAATAAGAAAGAAAGAAATGTTCGAATTTATTTATAATAGATTATATTCCAGTGTTAAATGCTCATTCTGTGCTAAATATTTTTATGGAAACCATTATACATTTCTTTCAGGGTTCCTCGATGAATAGAAAGTTCAAATGAAGCAGCTTTTATTTGAAAAATAAATATTTTGTGACATCATCTTTACGGTTACATTTAAGGAATTTAATGTGTCCTTGATTAATAAAACACACACACGTCTACTTAAATTCATGCATCCAACATAAAGATCTTCCACATCATGCTGTTTTCATAAACCCCAACATGTTCGAATGTAAAGTCCTTATCAGTCGTTTAGCTCTAATTTCTCACAATAAACAAATTAACTCACTAAAATCAATAAACTCACACACGTACACATTAAAACAGACATAACTGAGCCTGAAATAGAAAGTCGCAAACACAAACCCAGCAGTCCTACCAGATGGCATGTGTGTGTATGTATGAGTGTATGTGTGATATTTAGCAATATTTCTCCTCCCTCAGAGATGATTTTCAGGGATATTTCCCTCCCTATGAAATGACAGATTGTGTGTGAGTGTTTCTCTTTATGACAGCAAGAGGGTGTGTGTTTCATTATTTAAAAGTATGCTCCCGTTCACACTGACAGCAGATGAGAGAGAAAAGAGAGGAAGCATTGCTTTCTGTGGAGGCTGTGTCTCTCTCTTTCTTTTTTTTCAAACAGTGATTTGCATTTCAGTGTGCTGCCAAGAAGCATGTAAACACACACACACACACACACACACATTACCAGCAGCATCCTGAATTCAAATGCAGCTCTGAAAGTTAAGTAGCATTTAAAGTTTTGGGGCATTCGCTCTGAACATTTTTAGCGCACTGGTGTTTATCGAGTTTATTGCATTTTAAAGCACAGATTCAGATCTGACGGACACGCGCAGTGGCGTATATCATCCTTCATCACGTCAACAGATGATTTCAGTCCTATATGGAAATCTTTTGACTTTTAAGTCAACTCATATTATGTTGTAGTATCTGTAATACAGGGAATATAAATGAGTTTGTGGATTACATGAAATACAACAAGGATTACAGCAGGATTTCTAAAAGACCTTAAGATTACTTCTTTCATGAAAATCAGACAAGGACTGAATTTGTTAGCACAGAGTATTAACTCTAAAAAGGCAAGCTGCAAAGCAATCTAAAAAATTAATTTGTGTAAAGATGTAGCTGATGGAGCGGGTGGTGAGAGAGACAGGAGGAAGAGAGGTTCAGCTCCACAGGGTGGGCCAGAGCTGGGTCAGATGTTCAGCGCAAGCCTGAGGGTCTGATAGCCCGCCTTTCATCTTAGATCTGGACTCGAGGGGTGAGAGATTAGGTAACACTTAGAATGATGTTCAGTTAACATTAATTAAAGGGATAGTTCATCCCAAAAATGAAAATTCTGTCATTATTTCCTCACCCTCATGTCTTTTTTTCTGTTTTCTGCTGAACACTGCAGGTAACAAAAAAATAGTATATATCTTTTTTGGTGAAAGAGTCATACTGTTTTAAAATAATGATGACCATTTTTAGAGTGAACTATTACTTTAAAGCAAAAGTTATCATAAGGTAACAGTGAATAATACCTTTACATCTTAATGTCGATCATGTGATGCTTTTTTTAGATCTATTTTTTTTTTTCAAAGTATATTAACACATTATTAGTACATAACAAGTATGCTGTTAATTTTTAAATGAATATGCAATTTGATATTTTTTTCGGTGATAATTCTGTCCTGATATGATAATTAAGTAATAATAATAATTTTAAAAAACTCATTAAAATGAAGAAAAAAAGCCTCATTAAAAGAATGAAATTCTTGGAAAGAAAAACGTAAGTAGCTTGGCATAATTTGAGATTTTTTTTTTCTAAGGGAAAACATTGAATAACAAAACAGTTTTAGCTGCTTGTTTATTTATTTATTTATTTATTTATTCAAGAAGAATCAAAGATCACCAAAATAATATGGTCCATCCAACATGCAAAACAAAATAAAAATAAATAATCAATCCTGGTAAACCGAAAAAATATGTAATAGAGGAAACCTCTGCAGACCCTTATGACTTAATGTTAAGGTCAGTAACTCTCTTAAAATATAAGGTTATTTGACTTTTGCATTTCACAAATCAAAGTTAGTTTAAGTTTTAAAATACAGGGTTATAGGGTTATTTAAAACAAACAAATAAGCAACCCAGATGGGTGAAAGATGGACAACACAGTCAACACAGTCTCATGACCAGTTTGTACATGAGGTGGAAAGTTTGTGCTAATTCACACAGATTGATACAACCTTAATAAACATATCGATTTTCACCTTTTGATTATTGCTGATGCCTCTAGTGATTACTAGTAATGATTTTTAATTTAGGGGCTTTGGGTTCATCTTAAGCCAGCCATATACTGTAGTAATTTGTAAACAATAGCTGAGATAAATAAAACTACCCAGAAGTTTGGGTTAAACATTTAAACTAACCGCTGAGTCAAAACAACAGTTGCTGGATCTGTCCATATTTTACCCATGCAGCTCTGGTTTGTGTGACCGTGTGTTTACGTAGATTGATAAATGCTCTACAACATTTTCATTGTCATTACGTGATGCTTACTGCTTTACCTTTTGAACCTTAAATTTTACCAAAGAGTGAAAGAAAACGTATTTTGTCATGGTAAAGCATTCCAACCACTTCTCTGTCATCTCCCCTCGGACAGCACGGTCGATTTCTAAGTTGCATTACTGTAGCAGAGTGCATTATATGCTAGTCCTGCTGCTGATTTCGGCCTCTGCTGAGGACACGGGTGATGTGGTGCTCCGCACTTTTGGGCAGAAATCCCATTACAGAGAACAAGCTCTCACCTAAGACACTCTCCAACAAACTGAAACTCAATATCACAGGGTTACAAGCAGTGTATCATCCACACTCACGTCCACACACACTCAGTAGGCAGCGTATTGGGTGGGTGAGCTGTGCGCATCAGCGGATTGTACCGTAGTTCAACAGACACGGCAAACGGCCCACCTGAAGTTCTGTTTACCGAGAGAGACCGGAATAGGCAATTTAGAGAGCGGGCGAGTGAGAGAAAAAGAGGTAGTGAGTGAAGGATGAAAAAGTAAATCCTTATTCATCTCACATCGATTCTTCTCGGTTTCATCATCTCAGGCAGGAATGTGTCTCTCTCTCCCCAGTTACGAGTTCCTCTGATGGCAAGATCTCCCTGTAAGGCGCTGTGTTGCCAGAGATTGGGTTGAGCTCAAGGATGGGAAATGAGAGCGCAGCTGTCAGGCTGACTTCTCTTCAGTGCGCCTGCCAACTGATCTCAGAACAGCGACCTGAACTCTCTTCCAGTCAGTCTGGGAGTCAAACAGAGCTTTGGATGCCTAATTGAAACATGTTGTCCTCGAGAATACGCTTTGAAATTAAAAGAATAGCTCATCTGAAAATGAAAACTCTGTCGTTATTAACTCTCCTCCATATCATTCCAAACCTCTAGCTGTTATTTTGGCTTTTTCCAAAGACGTCTTTAACACCTTGAAAAAGATGTCTGTTAGCTTTCCTAATCATCTCCTCAAAGGAAACCTGAAGGAAACGTACTACTAGCATTTCCAGTCTTCTCATTGGAAGTTGATCGGATGGTACAGGATCCCCGGAAGCATTTGATTTGAAATCCTCCATCTTTGCTCATGAGTGCTTAGTTTAGTTTATAACCAGATCAGTAAATGGCTTGACTGATAAATCTGTTCTTGCAATGTTGTGACATCTAAAACTACTTTTGAATCTGTACATGGATGATCAGTGAATATTGACTTCAATTTCTCTTTCTCGCCCAAAGCTGTCATATGCCATCAAAAGACTCAAAATCTAGGTCAGAAATTTAAGCAGGGTCTTGGGTTCTTTGTTTTTGTTCTATATTTATATGATATATGAAATGTAATATGGCAATATCAAGCAAAAAAAGAGTGTTTATTTCCCCAAATGTTGTTTGAGGAGGAACGTGTTCATATAATCAACTAATTCAGGTGGAGCAAATTCAGGTAATCAACCTAATTAGCAACAAAGTAAATACTCCCTGGTCTCATGGCATAAATGTTACTGGGTGCACTTTTTAGCGAGGCACGGAATACATACCAATAAGTGCATATCACCGCGTTTCCAAAAGAAATGAACACTAGAGGCAGTAAAACTTTGACACCTTTTCACACAAATGTACAGAGTTTTGATTAATAAAGCACAATTACATTTAGAAAATTATGTTTAGACTTCAAAACAATATTAATATGCTGGGAGTTTTGAAAACTGATGCTTTTGAAAGGAAGTTGCAATGAGAAGTTGGTTGCATCAACAAGTGCGTTTTAATATCAGTTTGGCATTTGTTAACATTATCGAGTAGGTTTAGGGTTGGGTTTGGTGTAGAGCATATTTCCAACACGACTTTATTAAAGGGTTACTCCACCCCAAAATGTAAGATATTTTGGATGAAAACCGGGAGGCTTGTGACTGTCCCATTGACTACCAAATAATTACCACTGTCAAGGTGCAGAAAAGTATGAAAGATGTCGCATGAATGCTCCAACTGCCATCAATGGTTTAACCGTAACATTATGAAGCTACGAGAATACTTTTTGTACAGAAAGAAAACAAAAATCACAACTTTATTCAACGATTCAGCACCGTAACATCACTGTAGCAGCATTTTGGACAGCATTCTGTGAACGCACATATTAAATGCAGGTTTAATACGCGACCCTGGAACATATTTGTTACTGTCACATTGATATAGGCAAGTAGTGTTTGGATCATGATGCTTCAGGTACATATTGTGCTATTTCATAATTCAAATATTCAAGGAGTGTCCCTAAATTTTTGCTTTATCATGTTTGAAATATCCTCTGCACCAAATCCAACCTGTAAAAACGGTAAAGTGCAGAAAAGTACCCAGAGGTACGTATTTTTATTAGACTGGGTTGAGTAAATACAGGCTATACAGCCAACTTACCTCTGTCCCATGACAGTTTTCCAGCATCCCTCCTCCATGAACTCCTCACTCTTCACTTTTAACTATTCTTATCACACCTTGAGAGTATAGGGGAGTTCTCTGGGTTTGGGCTAATTTCTGAGCTCGGAGCCCTCTCTTCGGACAGCTTGCAAAATTTATTTGCCCAGTCTAATCATATAAGTATGAACTCCTGAAACATCAACATAATTGCAAATGTGATATTGATTTCCAGCAACAGCTCAATAGACAAAAGGTTCATATTGATTGAGTCACATTTTAACTACAACACTGTCTTTGCAAAAATATTTTTCAGTAACACTTTAAAATAGGGAACACATTTTCACTGTTTAGAATTTCCCCTGAACAAACATGCTAATTTTAATATTTAGTAAGGTACTTGTTAAGTTTAGTTATGAGGTAGGTGTTATGTTTTCTGTCAGTGTTTCCTTTGTTTAGTGTTATGTGGACTTTTATTTTGAATGTTTGTCTCCGACTGTGCCTTGCTTCCCTTGTGTTTGTGTCTTGTTAGTTGCCATAATAATTGATCAGCTCCACCCCCTCGTTTATCCCATTGTCTCCCCTTTAAAAAGTGTTTGTGTGTTTGTAAATTTGCTGAGTATTGTGAGTGTTTCCCTCCTCTACAACGCGTTTTCCCTGTCTTTTGTTTCTTGTCTTCCTGATTTGATTCATCTGTGTACCGACCTTGCCTTGCCTGTGGATTATTCTCTGTTTTGCCCCTTTGGACTCTGTTAGCCGATCAACCGACCCTCGCGACCCTTCTGGATATCCTTGTATGCTGTTGTCTTCACTATCCCTGTCTGCCGTCATTCGACCTTGCCTTTGTTTGACTATGCCCTTCAATAAAAGCCTGCACATGGATCTGCCCTTGTCTGTCCCTTTCGTCACAGTAGGATTAACCGTATGTAGAATTGACATCTTGTGGTTGAACTAGGTATTGCATTCCAAATTCAAAATACTGGAGAGGGGGTTTTCACCCGGCCCCTCCTTTTCAGACTTGACGCACACTCAGGTTGCCATGATTGACGAC
>JAUMHE010000075.1:7597649-7608335 GCA_032359235.1 Enteromius mattozi
CAGGCCTCTCTCATCTTTTTAAGTGGGAGAACTTGCACAATTGGTGGCTGACTAAATACTTTTTTTGCCCCACTGTAGAAGTGAAAATGTCAATGAGAAAGTTTCCAGTCTTATAGGCTACTTTCATCACATTTTTGTTGTTGTTTTGTTTTTAGAGCTTGAGAGCTAATGCTCGACATGTAATGGCTGTCAGTTTCACTGAATAGTAAGCAACAGCATGAAAGATTGTGTTCCACGGGCGATGTTGGCGACACTAGGGCAAATAAATAATGACAGAATTTTCATTTTTTGGGTGAACTATTCCCTTAAGCAAAATACAGTTATCAGAGGCATTACGGCATATTTTAAATGATGTTATGCATGATTTTAAAACAGGGGTGAAGCGTTTTTGGACGCTGGAACAGTGCAGGACGCTCACCAACTATGCATGTATTGCCTAGAGCTGTGATTAAACAGTAATCAGCCATGGAGAGGGTGGGAGTACTCATGGCTGTGTGTGTGTGTGTGTGTGCGTCCAAGCAATTTTTGAATTCACCAAGGACAGAAGATAAACAGCAACTCCAGGATTAAGAGATTTGGTGGACGAGAAACAGTCAATGCTGTGCTAGCGCTGAAAGGTGCCCGATTTCGCTTAAAACCTGAGAAACAATGTCCACATCCTGCAAACAATGGCAGTGTTTTAATCCTTCTACTTCAGTCTGAGTACCACTCATTAATATGGTAATATCAGTCATTTAATATTGGACAGAGAATTATATAACTTGCTGTCAAAAAGCTGCAGTGCTGTGCATGTGTAAAAAGGCTGCGTGTATTTGAGTGTGTTCTAATACCACCGTGAAAAGTGCTGATTAGCTACGGTCTGAGAATGATTAATTAATACCAAACACACATTTCCATTTTATAGTTTCCTATCAATTATTGAGGTAAGATGCATTTTAATGAACTGCGGGTGGAGGTGTGTGTTTTCGAGTGTGCCATACACATTTGCACGCTGTGTGTGCATAATGCACTGCGTGAGGAAGGTCTTATTAAAACACACTTTTCTCTCAGCTAATGTTTATCTTGAAAAGTTGAAAATAATGACTTCATTCCTTCTATCTTTCACATACCACCCACATCCAAATACACCACCACACCAAGTCTGATTAGTTGTGTGTGTGTGTGTGTCCATGCAACCTCATTACTTCACGAGGTTCATTAATTCATGTCCTTTAGTGCAGCCTGTGTGTCTATATGTTGGTTTTTCCAGAGTATCTAAATGTGTTGTTTTTGTTGTGTAGAGTTTTATTGTTTGAAGTATCTTTTGAACTGTATTTCAGTTCAAAATCAGCATTTTATTCACTAACCACCCACAATCTAGTTTTACCAGGCTGCACTGAAATAGCAACGAAGCAGCTGTGTAATAATAAAGATTGGTATCAGTACAGATTCCAGATTTGATTAGACTTCTTTTCATGCGTTATTGTCTCAATTCCAACTTGATTTTGACTGCATTCTGATTCCTTTAGGTATGTTTTAGTTTTATTGTTCATTTTGTTTAGGCTGCATGTATGAAATACATTTTCTGCTAATGCTGTAATTTATACAGAGCTGCTTTCCAGACAGATTCAAACTATACATTAAAAGATCTGGCCCATAACTTACTGGCTACATGTTCACACTGTATGTGTTTGAACCACTAAAAAGAACTGACTTATGAGATCCATTTGTTGTTTGTGAAATGAGGCACACTGTTGTTGATTCACTAAAAAAAACCAGCTCATAAAAGTCATTTGTTAGTGAATTGGACAATACTGATTGTGCTGTATGTTTTTGATTCACTAATAAGGACTGGCTCATGAGAGTCATTTGTGATTAATCAGGCTACATTAGTGGCTCTATATGTTATGAGTCACTAAAGAGAACCAGCTCATAAGAATCATTTATTTGTGATTTGGATGAGTTGGGTTGCACAGTTTTTTTGTTTTTAAAAGCAGCCCATAAATACAACTAAGTGGAGTTGCTAGAGTCTTCTGGAATCGCGCATGATGTTATCAATGAGCACAATTTATTCTTAGTGAATTCCTCCTCAGTACTGAGGTGTGAGTGTAACGTAGTCTAGTAGCTGAAACTGAAAGGCTGTAGGTTCAAATCCCTCAAGGCTTGAATCATGTACTCTGACCATTGTGTCCTTGATGAAACACTTAACCTCACCTTGCTCCAGGGGAAGTGTCATTGTAATAAGTGTACTGTAATTCCACTTTGAATAAAGTGTCAACTAAATGACTAATTAGAGTGCTTTTTCAAATTCTTGTGAGGGCCACATATCTGAAAATTGTACTGTGCATTAAACCCCCCAAAATTTGTCCTTGATAGTAAAAAGGTTTGTTAAGGCACAAAATAAGGTTTTAGTCCACATCTAAAATGCCAAAAGGTTAGGAATTATTAACATTCACTAAGAGCTAACAGGAAACTTTCTCAGATGTTTGTCTAATAATAATCTGGCTGGCTTGTTATATTGTCTTGAGTAAATGTTTTCACAAAAACATTTACACATTGGTGTTGAAACATTTTTTTTACTGTTTCAGCTGGACATTTGTCTAACTTCTTTTTGTTACTAGTTTCAGAATGCTCAGAGAACATTCAACAGTAACTATTCCATAATTTTAGCAAAATGATAACATGCAATGTCCCATTTTAGTTTAGCTCACTTCCAGAATAAAACATTTCATTATAATTTACTCACCCCGTGTCATCCAAGATGTTCATGTCTTTCTTTCTTCAGTCGAAAAGAAATTAAGGTTTTTGAGAAAAGCATCCCAAGATTTTTCTCCATAATAGTGCACTTTAATGGGACTCAATGAGCTGAAGTTTCAGTAGAGCTTCAAAGAGCTCTACATGATCCCAGCTGAGGAATTTAAGGGTCTTATCTATCAAAATGATTGATCATTTTCTTACATTGTTCAAAAAGGAAGGGTAAAAGCTCATACACATCAGAACGAATAGTGCATGTGAATATCAGTGATGTTAACACCTCATGACTAAACAAAGGGCACCAACAGCGAAGCATGAAAAAGTGCCTCGGTCTGTTTTTTCTTTTTTTTTTTTGGTTGGATGCATCGCGTTAAAAACTGGCCGACCAATGAATTTGCTGCTTTTGTTCACATGCCTGAAGCTGCTAAAGCTACAGTACATGGCTTGGTGGCGCTCAAGCACAAAACTTGCCGAGCCTACAAAGTAGATCAAGAAGATGCACAGAGTTGCCGGTCTCATTGGTTTCTGAAAATAAAGAGCTGGAGCTGCTGCTTAAAATATCCATGTTTTTTTTTTTTTTTTTGTCAGTTAACAAAGAAGGGTGTGAATGGTTTTGACAAGTGCTTCTTCTGGCTCTCTTCTTCTATGTGACAAGCGAGTGTCAAAAGCATTAAAAGTTGCACAGCACCACCTTGTGTACCGGAGTATTTCTGTTTTTCATTAAGCGCCGTCAGCTCTTTATCGGTGAAAATCGATTGGGTATGAACAGCGAAAAACACTGACAATATTCGCACAATGTCTCCTCCAACTTCAAAATCATGCTACATTGTTGTTTTACCTTTTTCTCTAAAGGGTGCTTGACTCTGGGTTGGTATTTCTGTCTTCCACCTTTTTTTTTTCTAGAAAATTATCAATCATTTTGCTAGATTCCTATCTATCATGTAGCTGCATTGAAACTGCAATTTAGACCTTCAACACCATTTAAGTCCACTATATGGAGAAAAATCCTGTAATGTTTTCCTGAAAAAAAACTTAATTTCTTTTCTACTGAAGAAAGAAAGACATGAACATATTGGACGACATGGCCAGTGAGAGTAAATGATCAGTAAATTCTTATTTTGGAAGTGAACTTATCCTTAAACGTTCAAATAACCAAGAAAAATGAAGAAAAAAATAAAAGATATATAATATATATATTTTGAACATTCAGAAAAACATCCAAGTTCTTAGAACATATTTTTTGCTGGTTCCATAGAGAATTTCAATGATGGTTCAAACTGGTTTGTGATGATCAGTACTGTTTTGATGCTGTTTTTTGGCGTCAATGTGTTTTCTGTGGAAATCTAGGATGTGGGATGGCTGTCTATGGTTAAGCTTTACCAATGAGGGAGTCATAAATGAGTGAGTCGTCATTGAGTCTGTAAAGATGGGCTGACAGGTTTAACTTTCGCCCGCTGTTTTATTTAACAGCACAGGCTAGAGTGCAGCCGCGCTTCACTGTCAAACCAAATCCACTATGAATGAGACAGATGAGCAGATTTAGCCCATACTAACGAGAGCCCTGATGGTTCTCACTGCGCATGTGTGTATGCGAGAGCTGAAGAAATGAATGACCCCCGCTTGCCTTTATCATTCTTCTCTCTCTTTTTCTCTCTCGCTCTCTCTTTTTCACTCTGCAAGAATTGCAAGTCTTTGTTGTGAACTATCTAATATTTGTTATCATAAGATTCCACAGGCGCAGCTCGGCCTTGCCATACACAGACATAATGAATCCAAATAAATCCCTTTCGCTGGATACTGTCATCCTAGCGCCCATCCTCGAAAGCAGACGAGTGTGCAACAGCTAGATAAGATGAGCCGGGGTGGTAGAGAAGGGATGAGGTGGAATGGAGGGCGGCAGGAAGAGGGTTTAGAAATGTCTGGGAATTCCAGGTTAAAGCTTTTTCACCTGGTGAATGAGGTCTCATGGGCTTTATGGGTTACATGACAAATCCAATGTGATGTAGCTTCTCCTATCAGTGGCGCCACTGTCATAGTTCTGTGAATGCGTGTTTAGGCCATATCTGGTGCGTTTTGCTCCACTTAAAATATGTTAGGGTCACTGCCACATGGAGCGGAAAAATCCGGTTAGAAAAACTTGCGTTGTGTTCACTTATGACTGTAGCTCTGGCTGTGGAGATTGGATGCTGATAATACACCACTGGTCAATAATCTGATATTAACAGGCAGAATAATTCACCTTAAAAGTGAAGATTCTGACATCATGCACTTTCTTTCAAAACATTTTCTGGTGGAACACAAAAGGAGAGATTTAGTAGAATGCCCAAGTTGCTATTTTTCATACAATGAAAGTAAATAATGCCTGCAATGACTAATCAATAAACTAGAAGATAATCAATAATGAAAATAATCAAACAAATTAAAAATGTATCAATTATCAAAATAATCATTATTTGCTGCCCTACTATCAAGCATTTATGCAAGATTTTCAAAGAGCAATAACTTCAACTATTGTTTGACTTCAAAAGAGACTTAAAATGTAGTTGTATTAACTACTTTATATAATGCTTTTTAGTGCTTTTTTGTTCTTTTGCGCGTAATCCACTTTCCTTTATAGTATCTTCAATATTCTGTTAAACATCTCTTTTGAAAAGTCATACCGGGTTGCAACAACATAAGGGTGAGTAAACAATGACAGATTTTTAATTTCTACGTGAATTATCCATTTAAGAGCCAGCTTTATTAACTGTGCGGGAAATAACCATGCTGCAAGCTCTGGTGATGAAAATATAAAATAAAAAGACCTCCAAACAGATAACTATTTAATTAGACTGAATAAATGGGATCAATTCATTCCACTACAAATGAAAACAAAGTCTTAGAGGCAAATGAAAGCACTGATATTAAACTCCCTCACTGACATTCTTCAATGTTTTAGCCAGAAAATAACCTCTTTCCTGTTTGCCTAAAGTTCATAGCAAGTTAGCATCTGGCAGTGAGGAGAGAAAGGTGTGTGGATAACATTAAAATGATCATTAAAGAATCATTGCAGGTTGAGAAGCTCTACCACATACCCTACCTTCGCCGCAGTCTTTCATTATCACAACATTTATGCCACCCGCTAGCGCAAATGCTAATGCTTTTTAATTACGCCATTATCCATCAGGGAGACGGGCCGTGCAGAACACAACTGAAGTCATTATCTGATCTGAACCTGGGAGCGAGACCAATGTCCATCCATCACCTACCAAATACACACATGGCAGTCTGAAAAGGGCATTCGTCTTAAAGATGAAACTGGTTAGAAATACCCAGCACACACATTTATACCGCTGTGTTAATGTATCTAAGAAACAAAGTTAAATTGCAATCATTTCTTTCTCGAGCAGACAGAGATATTGATAAATGCTATTATTACTAGACTGCTGTAATGTTGCATGAATGCCAGAAGGTAGACTAGGGGAGTTCACTTTATACTTTGTTTGTAGTCCCTTCAATGGCTTTTTGAAAAGTGGTGTTCAAACCCAGTAAGCTGGCAGATAAATACATATCTAATATGCCCCAAACTACAGGCTGCCTTATACAAAGGTCAGAGGATTTATGGGTTACAGACTTCATTGACTTTAGTCTTCACAAATATAGGGCAGGTTATCACAGTCTGACAATTTCTGTTGAAAGAATTTAAATGGCTTACCTTTTTTTTTTTTAGATAAATTCTTATACTTTTGTGCATTAAAAGATGTTAGAAAAAGAGACAAAAATCAAGATTCTACCTTTCTATCTTTATGTAGAACACAAAAGGTGAGTTTTTTAAGGAATATCCTGGCCACGCTTTATAATATTAGAAATGTGAATGAGAAAAATTACAAAAAAAAAAAGCTGTCATAGTGCTCAATTTATAGAATTATTCACTGAAAATTATTGTTGTGCTTGATGTTTTTGTCAGAGAAGTATATGTCAGATTTAAGTTCAGAAAATCAAAGTTCAGTCGAAGTTCAGAAATCAAAATTAAATCATTGTAAATAATCTGTTGAGCCAGTTTAGAAAACTTGTCCAAGCAAATTTAACTGGTATGGTCCTTGATCAATTATTTGACTCAATGACTCAGTTAACAGTTCAGTTTATCAGTGGATTTAAAGTTTGGTCTGTTCATTCATGCTCATATTCGTTTTTTAACTAAATGACATTTGGAATATAATCATTCAATCTATATTCAGTCATTCAGTCTTAAATGAATTAAGTTGCTATTTTACTTTTTTCTGAAGTTAATGTCCATATTGAGTCATTTAAATATGTTTGGGGGTTTTTTCTACTTTATTAAATATGTAAAGTAAATCAAATTTTATTACCACAATTGGTACGCATTTTAGTTACTGTTTTAAATTAAATAGTATGATGATCACAGACTTACCATTTTAGGCTCAACTAATACTTTCGTTTGTTCATGTCTGTGTCAATTAAATTACTGATCTTTTTATTAGGGCCCAAGCACTAATGTTGCAAGGACCCTCTTGGAATTGATCCATTTCTCCGGAATGAATCACTTTTTTGATGGCCTTAACATGCTTGAAAACTCATGAAGAAAATTCACATCTGATACAGGTTTCAGAATTCAGTGTGGCAAAATGGCTCATTGGTGCCACCTACAATGTTTCAGTGATGCACTACTCGTGCTCCATTTCACATATATGAATGCATTCGGTAGACACGCTTAACATGTAACATCCCAGTACCTACAAAAAGTCTTTTGAAACAAAACCCTAAACCTAACAGGAAATCGGCCGTTGCTATTTCCAGGCAACCAACTGGACACAATGACCCTTTGAAGTACCTCGCTACTTTTCAAAAGAGAATTTAAACTTCAGTAATTCTTCATTTGCTGATTCACCTCCTTACCTGAGAGACCCTGGGATTCAAACCTATTACCTTTGAATTGGCAACTAGGTTATCTCCGCCCCCATAGATGTCCGTAATGTACTCATTGATTGAACATAACTGCACTGACGCGATAGAAAGCAAGGGAAGTAGCTCTTAACCTCTTCATCCTCTTCCTCCTTCCCCCTATATCTCGTCTCGCTCTCTTCCTATAACCAGCCATTCAGCCAAGGATAATCACTTTTGTACTCCAGACAGAAAATTATGTTCAGTAGAGAGCAAAAACCTGCAAGAGGAAGAGGAGAGAACACTGATATTAGGTTCCTGCAGAGCATAGCAGGACACTCATCTCCTCAAGTGGAGAAGATGCAGTGGGAGTCGAGGTGCGCTCTGCCAGAGGAGAAATGAGGGATTTATTGACAGAGCTTTTAAGGACAAGTAGAAAAGGGGCGACTAGGGCAGGCAGGAGGTCTGCAGAGATGAGAAGCAGAAGTTTGGCTGTCGAGTACTAAGCTTGTCCCCATGGTTACTGTGCTTGTGGCTTAGAACGCCACGGGGAGTCAGGAGTCCAACGGGACTAGATTACCTGGGCCCTCTTATTATTATCTGACCATTCATCTCGCCTCACACACATACAAACAGCTAGTGCCTGTGCCTGCTATTTGAGAGTAACCCTCCGAAGCACCCCCTGCAGAGTATATAGCCTCTCTCTAACCATACAGTATCGTTAGATTCGCAGAAAGACACACCTCGCTTACTAGGGCCCATGTTCAGATTTGTTATGTGGACTCCGGAAGGGATTAAGGAAGATGCTGAATTGTGAACCATTTTATTTTCTCTGGAAAGGTATTAGGAGAAGGACTCGACTGAATGATAAGTCCACCAGAGGCTTATTCAGAAGGACAAGTGTAAGCGGGGTGGCTTTATCTAGAATGCGGCCTGCATACACAACCGGAAACCCATGCACAAAAACTTGAAAAACATCTAATTTTGTCCACAAAAACAGATCAAGGCTCTGAAGCGCTCAAGACATTGATCGCTATCTTTAAGTGCTTTGTTCTTTTGTAATCTGAAATGTTTATGGCAGAATACACCTGTGATGATTTCTCTGGGCCTTGAACATGAATAGTCATGTACTTGGCAGTTTACTTTGGCCAAAAAACATTTCTACAATATGGAGTAGAAGGAGAGATAAGATAAGCCAAAAGCAACCCTGGCTCTTTAGAAAAAAAAATGGCTGTGGTGAAATTGCTGTGAAAGGATCAAATTTGCATGTTTCGCAACACTTTAAAAGTGAAATGTCTGATGAGTGGTGTTAAAACTGCTTCAAACTGCTTGAAACCATTCAGAAACAGAATCTAGCAATGTTTTATTACATTGGTCGTTGTATGAATCATGGCATGAAATGCTGCTAAAGGGTTAATGCGTAATCACATTCAAAAATAGCGTACCACCTACACTAACGCCCACCCTAAACCTAAACAATTACCTTAAAACCACATTTCCTGATAGTAACCATGTCATTTAAGCTTGCTTCTACATCCCAGCATTTTGCTTTGGAAGTACAACATTAAACCTGGTGAGCTACCGAGCAAGTTTACTTCATCAAAAAAGCCATACATATGGAGCCGGATGTTTGATGCAAATGTCCAAATGTACAGTATTTGTGTTGTGAGTTGTGCAAAAATAAGCATTTATTAGCAAGTCGTTTTGTAGCATTTTCCTTTAAATGTTAGTGAGCTGTGCTGGCCCCACCCCTCTCTTCCGTGCCACTCTCTGAGAGACTCGGAAGCCTTAGCCATTTTCATCTTGACTAACTTGCTAAATATTAATTTAAAAAGTCGCTTCATTCTTGTCTACATTTCTCCGGTGGTGAAATAATAGCGGACTGATAGCATCCAATGACCCCTTTAATTGTCTCGTAGTCATAATTTGTGTGAAAAGGAATAAAAGTTGGTGCTTTTCTGCCACTAGTGTTCATTTGAGCCAAACACTGCAGTGAATTGCAGGTTTAAGTATGTTTTTGGAGTTTTTTTGGAGCAAAAATGTAAGTAGAGGTATTCCAGTGAGCCTACGTCGGCCAAAAGAGTTTGAAGAAAGAGCACACGGATCACCACAGTGAAAATAATGAGGGAAATACACATATAATGATACAAACAGAATATAAATAACTCAAGAGCGTGAGGAGAAAAGAGTGTTTGCCAACAACTCATCAAAGCTTTGGAATGAAAGCTTCCATGTTTGGCTTCGCAACTGGAAATGGTTTGATCACTTTCTGTCTTTTATTTATTAATTTTTTATTTTCACTTTTTAGGTGATGAAAGCAATCAGGGTCCCCTGTGATCGTAACTTGGAGTTAAGCATGCAGGTTACCCGAATCATGAAAGGAGCCATGCGATGGCAAATAATTAAACCATCCCGGCACTTCATAAAGGCCAAAGTAATGAGATGCAGTCTTCTTGAGCTCCTTAACCAGATTATTAAGCAGTGGTGTAGCAATAATAGAAACCAGCCATCTACTCATGTACCACAGCTACTTTACATATTTGCAAAATTGCATTAGTCGACAGAATCATGCATGCCCTCCAATTAGCGGCAAAAGCACAAAGAGAGAACTTGTGTGAATGTTGTATGTTTCAGCTGTGCGTGGGGTAAAACAACGCTTCACTGTATATTACTGGCTATAAAGAATTACAAATCATTAGAACAGTAAACCCAGTCCTGCTCAAAATTAACACATTCGCAAACATAATTGGCTGTGGTGGGTTAATTGGGTTATTCACCAGTTGACCGGTAGCTTTATTTTGAGCTGCAAAAATAATAAAGTCAATCTGTAACCATGATATTTAGACCCTTGCTGATGGAAGAGAACTGAGTAATTCAAATCAGACTGGCTATTAAAGAGAACATCTGTCATGACACATAATATAATATTTACATTAGCAACATTTATCATGAGAATTTTACCTAGGATGACTAAATAAAAAATTATTTTCATTATTTTATTACAGTTTTTCTCGATTGCTAAAACACTATAACCAAGCTTTTAAACTAAAATTTCAAAACCGTAACGCTATT
>JAUMHE010000075.1:7615016-7629775 GCA_032359235.1 Enteromius mattozi
AGGAATAAGATTGCATTTAGAGTTAGTTGCATGTAATTTCACCAAATTTACCTTTTTTTACATAATTTATTGCATATTATTTAGTAAGCAATTTTAAATAATAAGCATGAACTCTTTCCCAGCCAGCGTTTTTTTTTTTTTTAAGTTGGCAGCCACCACAAACATTTTTGATGATTTTCACCTAAATTTGATGGCCTTCAGAATATTTTCTGCCATGCTTATATGAACATATTATATATCTTTATGTGTTCATGTTTTGTCATCACTTGAATGCAGATAGTTTTCATCAGAAATACAACATTTTGGACAAAAAAACTGAGAAAAATTCATTTTTATCAAAGTAGTGTTTTTTTTTATAAAAGTAAAGCATTTTCAAGCAAAATATATTCAGATATAATATTCTTTCACCTGTAAATGATTATATGAATAAATGAATTGCATTCAGTAAACAGAACAAACCGACACACACACACACGTTTATGCACACACACATATACATATATTTACACACACACACACTTAGGCTACATACATACATATGTACCTATATATACACACATACTCTATTTATATATAGATCAAACACGCACACATATTTCTATTCATATTTCCGGGTTATAGTGTAGATATATCCACGACATAACTAGAGATGTTTCTGTGTTTGTAGAGGCATCTCCGTCACTGACTAGCCTACTTCGTCACAATCAGATTCAAAATCGCCAAAACATGATCTACATGCATAATCTGCATATATGATCTATATTATGATCTATATTGTTTCTGAACTTTCAGTTTATGATGCTCTATGACACGGGAAGTCCCGTAACTCATTCAGGACAGGAGCTAGGGCTTTCCTTACTGTAATACACATAGAACAGAGATTGCCGTAAAAACTTGTCTTTGGCGGGGAAGCGTTGTAACCCAATTGACAAGATGTCTTATCAATGGCGGGAAAAGAGTTAAATAAATAATAAATATTATATTGTTATTTTGTTACTGCATCAAAAAAAGAAAGCCTACTGGGTATCTATACAGAGTCAAATGAATCACCTATAAATGATTCACTAAACTGAACAAAACTTCTCATTGTAGAAGAGTGATTTTAGTTTCTTACCAATTGCTTTCGACAGCTGTGGCTGAAATAACAAAATAAATAAATTACCAAAATACCTGAAAAAAAGTTAGAGAAAAGCTGCTCTGTTTTAAAAAAACAGCAGAGCTAGTGTCACAATACTGAAAAGTGTAGTTAAGTCAGGAAGCATTGCTACTTTTAGCTGTTCTCGCCAACACTGTTATGCACAAGCAGACTGCAGTAAGGGAAATCAGGGCTTAGAGTGACTTCAAATGACCTGGTACCCTGAACACAGACTGTTTAAGGACATGTCAGTGTCCATCACTCACATACGCTAGCCAGAAGCCATATAACAGCAGCTGAGACACATACATACAGAGACAGAACAAGACCAAAACTGAGGATTGGAGGGGTGAAGAAACAAGTTAAGATAAGTTGCCTTCCTACAGTGACAGGTTACATTTTTGTCCAATGAAATCCAAAGGTGGGGTTACAAGGTCGCTGTAGGCAATGCATGGCTCCTTAATTAAAAGTTGCCACTGTGTGTGTTCGGCGAGAGTGTGTAGTTTGAAAGGGCTTGCAAGGCTTTCTAATTAGCCTAGGCCAGATAAAAGCCAAAATACCTGCTCCCAGTGACATTCACTCTCTCTTGCTCTCTCTCTTGCTTTTTCTCTCGCTCTCTCTCTCTATTCCTCTTTGAATGTGTCAGTGTAATTACGGTTCCTGTGATCTGTCTGACAGCTGTTTAATGTCAGGGAATCAAGAGGGGAAAGGTCATCCTCTTTGTAAGTGTGTGTGTGTTTATGTTTGTGTGCGCACATATAAGTGTGTTTCTCTCTCATTAAGCACTGAAATCTCCTTCTATTGCCTGATACCTTTTGCGCTTGTCATTGTACATAAATTTGGATCGCATTTGAGGACGTTGTTGTTTAGGAAACAAGATAACAATGAAAGATTGATTCTTCTGCACAGTAATTATTAGACACTTGACACAGAGATGTGAAGAGGGTCACTTACCAACTGATTCCCATTATGTTTCCAACCCCAGGTATTGTGCTATTAGGGCAAGGTTTCTCTTTATTGAATCAGGGACCACTTTCATTACTACAAGACGGTTTGCAGACTTCCAACTCATATAAAACATTGTGTATAACAATACACATTTCTATCTTATATATATATATATATAAAATGCAAATAACAATCAGTCTTTCATCTTGCCACATTTTCTGTCTTTGCCATGTATGCTCAACTGGGTTATATAATCAAATAAATACATATACAATATCCGAATATATTTGTAGCAAATATATACACTCATTTAAAACGTTGCACATAACAATCAGATTGTGTGTGTGTGTGTGTGTCAATTAGTCATATAATAATATATACTGGTATGTGTGTGTATCATTTATCCATACATAATATATATTCACAAAACATACATATATTATGCAAACAAAAGTAAAAATAAATAAATAAATTAACCTCTCTCATGCTATTTGTAACACTTTTTGCTGTCACACCATAGGACACAGTCCAATTTTTATGTCAACTATGCATATAAATATGTGTGTGTGTGTGTGTATATATTTATATATATATATATATACATACATGAGCCCTTCTTCAGGCCTGATGAGTATTTTGTACCGTGAAGGACCTTAATAGGGCCCCTTCAACAACATTCCCAGTTGCTCCATAGAGATACAATTTGTGAGATTCATTACAACCACTGGCTTTTATTGATACCCAAATGGCGCTTCACTGACATTTTGGTCACATTTTGGCCCAATTAGTTTCCATTGCCAGAATTTTGAACCCACCCCAAACCTCACCACATAAATCTGTCTCTTCAGTTATGTATTTTTGGCTTTTGTTGCTTACCCCAAAAAATATTTGGCACTTTTTTTAAGTAAATGACTTCCTTTTTAGGATTGTTTTTAATTAACCGACTAGTTTCTAAACCACCTC
Source organism: Enteromius mattozi (assembly GCA_032359235.1). NCBI lineage: Eukaryota > Metazoa > Chordata > Actinopteri > Cypriniformes > Cyprinidae > Enteromius > Enteromius mattozi. The sequence continues at coordinate 7,618,063 of JAUMHE010000075.1, forward strand.
CTTGGCACAGGACTCAAAAACCAAAATCAGCATCTTGCTGAAGATACTGCTCAAAGATCATAGTTGTATGGTTAAAAACTGTCTTTATGTTGTAATGACATCTAACATAACATCTAATGTATTGATGTTATTTTTGTAGTTTTTATTATTTTATGTCAGTGTGTGTTTGTACGAATGTCTGTTGGATGCGGTGCATGCATTTCCTCTTTCATTCCCCAGAGGGCGGTGTGACACCTGTGAGGACAGAAGATTTTTCTGGGCACCGTGTCAGTGTCTTTGTGAGTGTGTTTCAGAGAGAGAGATAAAGAACGAGGCTTTTTCACTGCCTCATTTCACCATCTGTCTAATTAAATGACTGATTTCTCTGGAGTATAGTTTACACTATGAAACTATCATACACCCATAACACTGAGTTACACCCTTTTCATATTTATGACCCTGTTTATGCTGTTTACAGACTCTAACCGATGTATGCATACGTATGCATACGTGTGTGTGTGTGTGTGGTTATGTGTGGCAGACAGATCCTGCTGTATCAGGAGGCTAATTAAAGCTGTTGTCCTGCCCTGCTCAAGAAAGGAGAAGGTGAAGGAAAGGTCATTCACAGCGGTGAATTTTTACTGAATCGATACAAAGACCTTTGAGCACCAGGACCATCAAGCTAGAGTCAAGCTTTACTACAGCTTAATATAATACAGGACAGCTGTGGTCCCATAAAATCTACATAAAGGGTTAAATCCCCCCAAAATGTTACTTATGATATCATTTCCTCACTCTCGTGTCATTCCAAATTTTGTGATTTGTCATTCCACTTATTTTCTGTGAAACACAAAAAAATATATATTTTTAACAATGTTCAAGCTGCTCTTTTCCACAAAATATACAGCAGAATTTGATGTGCTTGCTACTGTATCCCACAGTGCAATGCATTCAACTTGACTGAATGTAACATCAACCAGAATTTAAACTGGATTAAATATGCTAAATTCCTCAGATATTATTTGGACACTAAATTAAACAGGTTATGAGCTCATTTTTCCACAACAATGCAATGTCTTTTTTTTTTTTTTTTTTCTTAATAGTATTGAATGTGCACTTGTAGTGGGCCTCAAATCTTAAGTATATTTTTAAAACCTGTACTTGAAAATAATATAATGTTAATGAATAAAAGCTCATGACCATTTATTAACACACTTAGGCTGATGATACCACTTCTCAAAAAGTTGCCCCATGTATCATCAGCCTTGAGTGTATGTTGTAATTTGATATTATTTGATATTCATTTAAATGTAAATATTTTTATAAAGTGCTAAAATGCAACTTCACCATTACAAATGTGTAATCACAAAAAAATACACATATAAGTTCCTATATGAGTGGCATTAAAGTAGCACTTTACCATATATGCTTGTCATTTCATTTGACAGTACACTTTAACCATATTTATAAGACAATAGAATAATGACATTACACATAAAGATTTCTTTAAGCCCTATTTAAGTGTGTCTTAAGGCAATCTAAAGCTCAGCTAATGAGTATTTTATTATTATTATTTTGTAATAAATAAATAAAAAGAAGCTTTGAACATGTAGAACGCAATGCTACAAGCAAAGTTCGATGACTAGACAGTTTAACTGTGGTCTATGAAGCTGCTAATCAGAAACAGATAACTACTGAAGCAACTCAACGGAGCAATGCTTCTTATGCATGTTATGGTTAGATTGAGATTCCCAGAGCTACTTGAGAGCAGGGATATTCTCGGAGAGTGCTCTTGATACACTTGTTCAGCTGTGCCTCTGCTCGCTCCATGTACTTTGTGCACTCACTCGGTTGTTGGCTGCGCACTCAACAGCACCTCTACACACTGAACTGATGCCATATTGTATAATGTGCATGCCTAAAAAACAGAGATGGCTTTTCTCATGTTATGCCATCGCTTGCTGGAAAAACACTGCTACGCTCTTGTACTGTAACAAACCATTCTACCACATTTTGAATTCTGCCTAAACCAGAGGTGTTCAAATGTTTTACCACTCTTTTAAGTTACACTTGATTTTGCTAGTCCACTTTAGACATTCTACTAACTATAAGTAACTTTGTAATTATGTCAGCTAATTCTCATTAATTTGCTACATGTCTACTCACTCTCAGAAGTAGACTGTTAGGGTAGGTTTAGGGTTAGTAGAATAATTTGACATATACTTGCAAAGTTTCTGATAGTCAGTGTGTTGTATATTGAGGACCCTAATACTCGAATGACTGCTAGTTGACTTGTAATTGCAAAGTTACTTACTGTTAGTAGAATGATTAAAGTGAACTATCAAAATAAAGGTTTTCTATTAGAATATATTTTAAAATGTAATTTATTGCTGTGATAATGAAGCATATGTAATTCCTGTGGCTCCAAAATGTCTATGCAGACAGACTTAAACCTACTTTGAAAAATATTCACTAAAGTACAAAAATGAGTGGCATCTCGCTCTCCGTCACACACCCAAAAGCACCTAACACCTACAAATTGCAAATGTCCCAATTTATTTTGGGCCAGCTTATCTAAATGAAGACCATGAAGATGAAATGTAAGATTAACTTTACTGGGAGCCAGCCTTTATACGTTTTTCGTTGTATTGATTGTTAAATATGCATAAATCAGAAAGACGTCTAGCCTTACTTGTACTCTTTGACACGTCAATCTAGTGGCTCAGCGGCGGAAATCGCTCCGGGTTTGTGCCTATCCCGAGGGCTTATCGATAAACCTGCATGCTCATTAAATCAGGAGCGAGAGTCATCTTCTTCACCAGCAGTGCTGCACAAGCCCCTGTCTCCTAGCAAGTGGGGCCACCGAGGGAATTAGGTTGCTAAATTAAAGAAGAGCACGTCTGCGACTGCCATCTTCCCAGTCCCTGTGATAGTAGGCTGATAACTTCACATCTCAAAGGATACTACACCAACAGAACAGAAACTTTAAACCCCATCAGACAGCAAACTCGGTTATGAATGTATATATACTGTTCTTTGGTTAACATCTACCCATGATGTTTAATCTGGAGTATTTATATGCAATATAAAAGAAGCCTTTTTCATCTGTAGTATATAGTGTAGTCTTCTTACAAGCTGTAACCATGGAACTACATCTATTCACTCAGAATCCCGGTCCACCTGACATTCATGTAAAATTCAGATAACTGAGAACCCAAAATGGGTATTCTTTTAATAAAACTTCTCTATTCTCTATCCTTTGCTCTACATTGTTGCGGAGCAAAATGTGTAAGAAGGAAAAAGGAATGCTACAACTGAAATAGTGTACTAGTCTCACTGTTTCTGCCATGTGATAAATTATAAACACATTAGTTTAAAAACTCATGAAGTAGATTATGAGGTCCAGTGTGTGTATACAGTATTTTTTTAATGATACAGAAAGTTTGGGCAAAGCATATCAAACTTGTTCCTTTTAAACAGAAAGTAATCTTTAGCTATATCACAACTGTAAATCTGTTACGTTGGCCAGCTGGAGTGCCCTTGAGCTTCATCAGAGGGCACTCCACCCCAGACTGCCTGTCTCCCCCTGTCAGTTGTGGACTTTTATGTTGAAAATGTCTGTTGCCTTGTGTCTCCGCCCCCTTGTTTGTCACTATGGTTTTTTCATCTCGTTCTCTCATTGTCAAGTGTATTTTAAGATTTTTTGTGTTCCAGTCTCCGCTGAGCACTGAGGTTTCCTCATGTAAAGCGTTTTTCCTGTTTCTGTTATTCTGTGTTTTTCTTGGTTACCGACCCCTGCCTTGTATTTTGGACTCTCGTGCTTGTTTTGCCCTTGTTGGATACTGTTCGCTCATCGACCGACCCTCACTACCACTTTGGACTGTTCTTGCGTATTGCCTTCATTTATCCTGTTTGCTGTTTTCTCGCCCCCGCCTGCCTGACCATGTCTTTCAATAAAGCCCCGCGAATGGATCCGCTCGTCTCAGTCCCGTTTGTTATAGAATGCTCGGCCCAAAAAGGATCCACCGGGTTTCCCTACAGACATCAACCAGGTGCGGATGTTGGAGGAATGTTAATGGCCCTGGAGCAAGGTAACCGACTGCTAGAGGATAATGTGCGCGAGATCTTGGATGTTGCTTATTTTTCAACCTTACCGGACTTCATTCTGATAGACCATTTTTGTGACGGAGTTAATCAGCCGCTTGACTTCCGTCTAAGATGTGAGGGTCCGCGAACATTGCTTGCTCACTTTCTGGACTATTCTTTGAGGTATGTTGGTTCTCCATTCACTGTGGGCGTTGCGGAGGAAGAACGTCCTGCCCTGCCACGGCTATGGAAGCCGTCTTGGAGCCCTTGTCATGCCTAGTCACGGCCATGGAGGCTGTTGAACTCCAGTCCTGCCTTGTTTTAGCCATAAGGGCCGCCATTGACCTCTCGTCCTGCTCTGTCACAGCTAAGGAGGCCATATCGGAGTCCTTGTCATGCCTAATCACAGCCATGGAGGCTGATAATGCCTTGCCCTGCCCAGTCACGGCTACAGAGAATATTCAATCCTGGAATATTCATCCTGCCCAGTCACGGCTATGGAGCCAGTCATTAACCTCTCTGTGCTCTCTATTTCAGTCACACCTGTTCTGCCCTGATGTCCTGCGGCTCAGCCCTGGCCTTCTGCTCCCTCTGTTCCGCCCTGGTGGGGCGTCTATCCCGCCGGCACGTCTGCTCCGCATCTGCGCCACCTGGGTGGGTCTTTGTTCTGTCTGCCTTGTCCTGGTAGTCGTCAGCTCTGCCGGCCTCACCCTGGAGGGTCTTCACCCGGTCTACTCTACCTTGGAGGCTCTCAGCTCTGCTTGCACCACCGTGGTTCCCAGTTCTGCCTGCATCACCGTGGCTCCCTGCACTGTCTGCACCGCCGTGGCCCTGGGTGGCACTACCGCTGCTCCATGATCAAGTCCCTCCACAGCTTTACTGTCTGCCATCGCTTCACAGTCCAGGTTCCCCATTGCCCCATGTACTGCTCTACATCCTCATAGCTCTGACCCTCTATCCCTCCCCCTGTTCCGCCTCTGCTCCACATCTCTCCTGGACTCTTTTTATTTACATTACTTTAAAAAAGTAATTAGTTATAGTTACTAGTTACTTCTCATAAATAGTAACTGAGTTAGTAACTGAGCTACATCATTATGAAAGTAACTAATTACCAGGGAAAGTAACTATTGCGTTACTTAGGTGTTACAATAGGTGAGTGCCAGCCAATGAGATTGACGTTAGCGCATCAGCTCCACCCACTACCAGAGAAACCAGCAGTTCTTAAAAGCTGAGGAATTCCAAAGGAACTCTTATTTTGACAGGAAAATACAACTAAGAATATTGTTTACATGTAGCGCGTCAATTCTGCATGTTATGAAAGTCTCTCTTGCTCTCTACCTTTCTTTGAATGTGTGAGACAAAGCAACCCATGCACTGTCACGGTTCATGGGTTCACGATCTCATTCTTGCCTGTTGTGTGTATGAATGAGTGTGTGCTTGAGTGTAGGTAACGAGTTAATTGCTTACAGCTGAGACTCTTTATCCTACACTATTTATTGTCTGCTAACCTGTCTTGTCTTCGTCAGTTCCTCTGCCTTGCTGGCTGGCCGTGTGGAGTTCGCGCCTTCTGTTTCCTGGTCCTGTATTCCTGGCCGTCTCAGTCCGCTTCCTCCGTTGAGACCAGGATTATCTGTTTTGTCCAGCAGCGCTCACTGCAGCTCCTGTGCTACCTGTCTGATGTCTCCTGCGGAGCTTACGGAGCACTGATCATCGAACTGAGTGGATATATCATCCTGCTGCACTCCTGACGAACTGTGATTTCTCAGCTTTACGCTGCACGAACTTCTAAAAACTGAGATTGATTGACTCTGTCAATAAATATTGATTGTTGCATCTGCAAAACTGTTTCCTCCGTTTTTCACTCGTCACATGCACCTTCACAGCTACACTGCGCATCCATTCAGATGGACTGAAAATAAAATTCTAATAACATTATAATAAATTATAGTAACGCCACATTGTCAGTAACGGTAATGGTGTTGTAACGGGGGAAAAAGTCATTCATTTGATTACTCGTTACTGAAAAAAATAACGCAGTTAGTAACACCGTTTATTTATAACGCAGTTATTCCCATCACTGATCATAACTTGTTAGTAAAAAAAAACAATTTGCTTGTCAGTTGCAGATAATGAGGATGGGCCATTCTTATACATGGTTACAAAATCTGCCCATCATCAATATTCATCATCAATAGTCATCAATATTTTATATTTTGCTCTGTTTTTCCAGAAATTAAAGTTTATGTGTAAATCTGCTTAAAGTCGATTTATTCAGCATACTAAGTTAACAATGTTTTATTTGTAGAGACATTCATTCCATCGTCACACCATCTATTTCTGTTTGAGCTTTGCAGCAGTTCTCACATTACTGATATGTTGTTTTCCTCATTTGTAATTTGCTTCACATAGAAGCTTTTGCTAAATGAATAAATGTACCATAGATGTCCATAATAAAGAGCCCTTGTGTGATGCTGCATCCATAGAAGGTGCCCTGTCGAATTATATTGTGGTGTCTAACTCGGTTTTTGTTTTTTAATGCCTCGGTAGATATTGCTAAAATGAGATCTTATGTTTTTATAATTTAATTAAATCCAGTTATGTTTTTAGGCACAAAACATTGTAAATTCTCTACAGATGCTTCTTTTGCTGTGACATCTGGTAATTAAAGTCAGTACTGCACCATACACGCAAACGGTTTGGAGTTAGTGTAGAGAAGTCGCATGGCTATATCAATTTCAGTTGTAAGAAAATCTAAAAAGTACTTGTCAAAAGTGCACATTACGTTAGTGGCAATCAAGGATGTTCATGAACACTGGGATTTGTCAATGTTTGCATGTTCCAGACAGTGGTGGGGATTGATTCTTTCTGCAAGTTACAAATGACTATGAATATTTATCATTAAGTCATGTACAACCTTTAAAAAAACAATGATTAATTCAAGAAGAACTTATATGAGCCCTTGAATCATTCAAACATAGGTCACTGAAACATAAGCTATCCGGAACGAGATCTGATTCTAATGTTGTTTGTTTGACTCCTCCATTGGTGTAGCAAAACTACTGTGTTACACAATGATTCATTCAGGAATGACACACGTGTGTCATTGAATCATCCACTCCACTGATTCGTTCAGGAACTAACCTGTCTGGGTCATTGAAACATTTTTAGCAACAAATGTCGATTCTAATATTGCTCGCTTGGCTCTTCAACTGGTGTAGCAAAAATATTACATTGAAATTTCAGTTACTCAATATTAACTTCTTGTTTGCATGTTCCAGACAATGTACATTTTCAGTAACTCTTTCTAAAGGTTGCAAGTGACTCTTTATAATCATTCAGTGAACTGATTTGTTTAAACGCAATCCTACAGGAATAACACAAGTGATTCACTAAATCATTCACTCCATTGATTCAAAAACACAAATTTATGACTGGGTCATTGAAACATTTCACGAACAAGTGTTGATTTTAATGCTGCTCTTTGGATCTTCCGGTGGTGTAGCAAAACTATTGCATTTAAAATATAAATTACATTTATGTCTTGTTTGCACTTTCCAGACAATGATGGGAATATTTTGTGATTCTGTCTACAGGTTACAGGCTTTGTCTTTGTGAGTGATTAAATCATTCACTCAACTGATTTGTTAAAGTAAAACGAGTCATTGAATCATTCGATCCACTGATTCAAAAACACAAATTCATTCAGGAACGAATGCAACATTTCAGAAGCGTATGGTGATTGCAGCAATGCTCAGTTGGATCATCCAGTAGCAAAAACAATGCCTTTAAAGCGGATAAAAAAGATAACTATAATGTATGGCAGAAGAGCACTTTGACCTCGATGCAGTAATATCACCACTCCTGAAAACTCCCCCTCTCCCTCTCACTTCTGTCAATACAACCCAGGAGTGATGATATTACTACGCCGAGGCTGGAAGTGCTCTTCCTCTATACATTATAGTTATCTTTTTTTATCCACTTTGAATATCGCCACATTTTATTTTTTATCACCATACTTACTTGTGTAACTAGTCATGTAACCGTCTTTAAATAGGGAAAGCATGGAAGTGTTTGGTGGCTTCTTAATTCATCCCTGTTTGGATCCTAAGGAATGAATGGAGCAAAACTTTAACATAGGTGCCACGCTCTAGAGCAATTAAGTGCACGCACTGAGACGGGAGGGATATATATCAACTCGTCCAAGTTGAGGGAAGAACATAGTGGAATATGGAAAAAAATGGCATTTTCCTTTAAACACTGATTACTGTACTTGTATATATTGTAACCTCTTTTTCTATACCGCTCACACACACACACACCCAAACAACTTCCTGGCTGCTCTACTGCTTCCCTGGAGCAGTGGAAGTCTGTTGCTATGGTAACTTATCAGGAGTAGAACTAAATTGCTAAATGAGTATTGAGTGAATCAAGTGTATGTCCTGGGTATCTGATTTATATTTTCTCCTGCACCGTAATCTCTCTTGCTCTTTCTCTGTCTGTCTGTCTGTCCATCTAACGGTCGCTGTCTCTCTGTTGACACTAACCCATCTGGGGCTTGTTTGGTGAAGATGTAAAGTCGCTCATGCAGTACAGTCCTCTCTGCCTCAGCTCTCTAGTGTTTGGGTAAAAGGATATCTGCATTCCTGCCAGAACTAGAGGAGGTTTCACAAATGCTATTGATCCGCGTTTTTTCTGTCCTCACTTTCTTTCTCTGTCTCTCTCGCTCTCTGAGATGAGTGCTCAGGGATTGCCCCTCCAACACCAAATGTCAGGTGTTAACTAGCCAAGCATGAAGAGGAGAGTGAGCCAAGCTTTCTGGGATTTAACTCTCTTTCCCCTGTTATAACTGCCTCTTACTGACAGGAGCGAAACACACACACATACTCGCACATGCACACTCACATAATCAAAAAGAACAAAAGCTCACATTCAAAATGTCACCAAAGCATTTCTTTTCCAGGAGACAGAGCAGTAGTTTCTGGCTGAAAGGCGGCGTGAGGACTGATTGGGACTTTAAAGGTTAGTTCTTTGTTCGCATGCTTTCACCAGACAGGAAGACCGGGATATTGATTTGCGCTTTGTGAATGTGTTTTGCTGAGACATCTTTCTTATTTGTCTCTGTCTCTGCATTTTTCAAAGCCTGTGAAACACAGCTTGCATTTTCAATGCTGTTTCAACATTTTTTTATAAAGGGAGACCTGGGCAGGTTGTCACACTCCAGTGAACGTTTCTCATTGTCAAAGACGAATTTTGTATAGACATATACTTTAAAGGCTACCAGAAAGCTTTTTAATGTCTGCCATTACTGAATAGGGAAAAGATACAACTCACTGAACGCATATCGACTTTTTTGACAACATGCTCCAGATTCTCACAATGGGGGACATTTTGTTGCATAGCATATTAAAGATATTATTGACAATTCAGCTTTCAAACAGCAAAAAAAAAAAAAAAAAGTTACTGAAGAGCAGCAAAAAGGTAAATTAAATTTCAAATATATCATATTGTTTTGGTGAAAAGATATGACATGATGCCCCTGACATTTATGACAAGTTCATTTGTACTGGGAAAACATTCCAACCTTTTAGTTAAAATTTACCATCATTATATTATTAATAGAAATGTTCTATATCATTTTAACTTAAAATTTTTATAATTTAGGATATTATTAAAAGATAATTAATTTTTTAAGCATCAAAATAAATGTGGGAAACATATTAATTTAATATTTCATTTCAGTTTTAACCTCAAGGCAAAATTCTAAATTCATGTGCAACAGATAATTTAATTTAATTTTTATTTCATTTCATTTCATTTAAAATTTCATTTCATTTAACCACAAGCCAGAACTTTAAAGTGTAGCATCTCCTCTTTTCTTTTATTAGATATTTATATATATTAATCTATATCAAACATTTTATAAGGCACTTGCCATTTTAAGCTTTGATTTGTATGCATTGCTGGTGTACATATATGTGCATCACGTGTGAGAAGAAAGTGCTCCTGTCTCCTACTGAGCACTGAAGATGCCGTAATTAGCGTAATTCTATTCTCTGAACCCTTGGGTTTAATTAGTCACATTGACTCACTGATGACTAGAGCTTTTAATCAATTCTACTACCAAAATAAAATGACATCTCATCCCGATATCTGTCTTCAACTCTAACAATCAGTGAAACATCCCTGTTGACTACATGGATGATGTCATTCTATCTACATTCGTGAGTATGATGGCTCTATCATTATTGGAGGTTTAAGTCAGGCTTAAAACCAGGCAGCGCAAGAGGATGCATTATTGAAGGATCAAAAGGTAAGAGATGGCTACCTGCTCCTATTTTAACACACTACATTACCCATGACTCATCGGTAATTGCTTCTATCAAGGATACAACAGCAGACATCAAAAGAAGACTGATGACAACATTGATCAAATAGCAAAATAGAGCAGGGTGTCCAAAATGGACCGCAGACCACCTGCGGCCCACCAGCGTTATTAAATTTCTCCCGCAGGTTAATTTAGAAAATGTAATTAGGTTTGGCCCACTAGGAGAAAGGAAGAATGCAGTTCCAGTTTTGACCACCACTGCAGTAAAAACGGATTAGCTATCCCATTTTAACCTGTTGTTCTACATCAAAAATGTATTTCTTAAAGGGCAAAGGTTTGATAATGTGATGCTGGCTGAATAAATCCCTTTTCACATAGAGGTCTTCAGAGATCAGCGTGTGCTTGTGGGTGTTTAAATTCCAAGAATTTCTTGCAGTAGGAATATAATAAAAAAGTCTTTCAGGAATTCCTGTCAGAAATGAATGCTTATACAAGTAATGTAATTGACCATTTGGATGTATTGTGGCTTAAGCAGTGGCTCAGTAGTTTTATTGCATGAAATCTCAAGTGCTTTCTCAGAAAAAGCCCATCTTAAACCTTCCAGTTAGATGTATTTGTGTTCAAAATAACCGTACATGAAAACATCACAAGGCTCCGATGTTTCTGTGTTCCTGTGAGTTGATTGAGAGTTTTCAAAATGCTTTAATACTGATGAAGAAATATGTATCAGTGCTTTTATCTAATCACAATTCAAGAAGCTCTTCGCGGTTCTTCAAAGGGATGTTAATTTGTACTCAAGCTCTCTGTCCATTTTTCAATTAAATGAAGTCATTGAAAGATGGAATTCGTTGGAGTGAAAGCTGGAACTCTGTGAAAAGGGATTTTGAAGACACTCTTTAAGTTTCCCAATACCAGAGCCTGGAAGCATCCCAATGTTCATTTATGACGCATTGCTTCACAAAAATCCTGGGAATTTTGGCTTCACATACATGCACGAATAAACATTTGCTTCTAATGACCCTCAAGACTAACGTCATTAGAGCTGTCAATTGTTGGCGCATTCCATCTCCATGAGTTTCAACAGTCCTCCGTTCGCTGACATCTGAAAGATCTTTTGTGAGAAAGATAATTCTTTTATTTTGAATACGCATTTTGTTTCTGTATTGAGGCCTTGAGATTTTCTTGCTGAGAAAATATACTGATTTATTGTGTTCATCCTTTTGTTTTGTAGATTATGTTTATTTCATTTCGTTTTTACTTCATGGTTTTATAGAATTTGTAAACCTTGAGAAATATACTTCCGTTAGACAGAACTGATTTCAT
>JAUMHE010000075.1:7660911-7675938 GCA_032359235.1 Enteromius mattozi
AAGTTGCTTAAATATCTTAATTTAACTAATGCCTAGTCCTGGCTTAAGCTAAGCCCCGTTTGTGAAACCGGGCCTAAGAGTCTTAGTTTAAGAGGCTGTTGTGTCGACCTTGGTTTATTGCAATGCTGAGGCATTCCGGGTTATTTCTATTTTAGTAAATAATTGTGATTGCTCTCTTCACAAATCAACTTTTCTTGTCATGTGTTGAGGACTAGTGCATCTTTGAGTCTTTATATTCAAGATGAGTAAAACACTTAAAGGTATAGCTCACCCAAAATTCAAACATTAATTACCTACCTTCATGTCGTTCCAAACCCATAACACAGTTAGAAAACAAATTAAGATACAACGAAATGTTGTGATAATTGCTGACTTGTAACTTGTAATGGAATACTGGTGCTGTAAAGTGACACTTTTAATAAAGTATATGTTTCAGGTACTCTTTGTAACTATCTTTAAAAAATATTGAAAAAAAATACCACACTTCTTTTCTGCAAGCAAACAGAGAGTCTGAATTAATTCATCTTAATTTTTATTTGAATTCCTCTCTAAATTGTCCTTTATGCTTTTGGTTGTAATGCATGTGGTTTCTCTTTTAAGAAAATAAACTAAATTGAATTATCTGCCATCAATTTGTTTTCCATGTTCTTTTCCGATACAAGGAAACACAAAAAATGTTTCTACTACACCAGTAAGCCCTGATTTATTTTTTTCCTTTCTGATCTTTTTATCTACTGTGCAGAACTCCCAGAACAGACAGCAGCAGATGAAGGCAAATCTGGCCATCAGAAAATAACTATTTCCACACTGTGAGTCTCCTTTGTGTCTTTTCCCGAAGCTCCGAATTGCGTTATTATTTAACAGCAGAATGCTATTCATTCATGTGTGTAATTACACCATACTGATAGAAGGAGGATTTTCACATATGGGAAACACAAGCAAGCACACATCTCCCATCTACTTCACCCCTCAAAAGTCCATCACAAATTGCAGCACAAAGAGAAAACTGCATAGTGCTTAATCTGGTCTGCGTTTTGGCTTGTATTTAGATTAGTGCTGTGATTAGCTTACCAGTGTATATTTATGTGCATTTGTTTTCTCACAACTTGGATTGAGTCTGAATATTATCAAGGATGACTTTTAATGATGTAATAATCCATCTGCCATAATGCAAGAGAGCATATGCTTGAACAGTTCAGTGAGGGAATGAGGGAGAGAGAGAGAGAGCACAGAGTTAGTTAATTGTTCATCATTACTGCAGGACAAACATGGATCCTGGCAGAACCTGCATGGAAATCCTGTTTACTCTTGTGTGTGAGACACACACAGACACACACACACAAATACACAATGAGGAATTGTTTCCGAATCTTCTACTAATGAGCACATCAAGTGCTGAGATTAGATAACACATTCACACACTGCCTGCAAAAAAATAAAGCAATAATATTCCATTATTTACTCGACGGATGTCGCAGTGAATGTTCAAGCATGTTCATATAATCCTGCCAATCGCAGAAAAGAGTATTAAACAGCTGCTTTCCACACTACAATGGCAATTCTTCTGGCATCTCTCCAACACCTTAAATCCTTTCGCATTTTCTGCACCGGCTTTTCCTCTCTCCGAGGGCTGTTTAAACAAATACAGTCAACCTCAACCAGGAAATCCGTCGGATCCTGACAGACAGGCAGAAAGACACTGAATTTATCAGCTATTCACATACAGTACACCACTCCTTTAGAGTCAGCTGTTTAGTCAGTCAATATGTGATGAAACTAATGCATTTGTGTGTTAAGGACTTAGCAGAAAGACTCAGGTGGGAGGTATTCCTCACTTTACACACTCTCCAGACTGTGGCTCTGTGAGGTTACAGCACTCTGAGGTGTTGTGCTTGGAAATGGACTGGTGCTTTGTGTCTGAACTGTGTCTGAAGTGGTTACAACTGACTCTAGGCACAAGAAACAAAAATAATAGCTTTTTCCATCCGCAGGGGACACGTCTAATACATAACCAATGCATTATAGGAAGTCCTTGCATCATCATCTGGACTGGGCTTCTTGGATGCCTCAGAGGTTGAGTCAGATTCACACTGGCCTATAAGATGCTGCACAGGCTGAATTTACTAATTTGGGTGGACCTTTAAAAAGTCATGTGAAAATGAAAGAATTATGTTTTAATAACTGACTGAGTCTTTTTTTAGGTGTGGAAGACTGTAGTGTGTGACCTGCAGCTGACCTCATCTGTGAGTGTTGACAAGGTGCTGAATTGGCACATTAGGCAAGCCCAACCAAACTGACATAGTGTCCATGTTTCCTATAATCCTAAGTATAAGTAAAATATCTTATGAGAGAGGGGGGGGGGGGTTCATTTTAGAATGCTATTATTAAAATTAACTGGATAAAACAATGAAAACACGAGAAAAAATACAAAATGCACTGCCTTTTTTTAAGAAATTTAAAGAAATGCATAGACTATTTTTATTTAGCAAGGATGCATTAAATTGATCAGTTCAAGGCATGTGTATTATTACCAAACTAATCTATAAAAACATGCTGCTCTTTTAAATGTTGTATTTCTAGCAAAGAATCTTGAAAAAAAGATGGTTTCCACAAAAATATTAATCAGCCCAACTGTTTTCCACAATGATAAACAATCTTCATATTATGAATGATTTCTGATTTCTAAATTATTACATTCGATTGATTTCTGACAACTGTGAATTGAATGCTTCTTTCAAATACAGTGCATTTGAAATTTACCAAATGACTCCTTCATCCATTTAGATATAAAGCCTTGTGACATTTCACATGCAAATTATAAATTAACGTTAAGTAGATTATCACAGAGAATGTAATCACACCTCTTACCTTGTTGGCCGTTTGACAATATTTCAGATTAAAACTTTAAATAATGACTAATAGGTATACCAGTATAATTCATTATGCTATGATAAGGATGGAAATTGATTCTTAATTTCAGAGGTGGCAAACGCTTTACACACTATGATTCTGATAGATAGATAGATAGATAGATAGATAAGGCCTTGTATACTGTGTGATACAATGAGGCGTGAGTTGTGCAAGAAGAGTCTCTGGTCTTGTCAGTGCTGTCAGATCAGTTGTACCGACAGCTTCATATCTCTGTGCTGGGGTCTCTCAGCTCTGATTTGACCATGAAGAGCTGGTAACACGACACTGAGAGAGAAGCACACTGAGCTGTCAGTCAGTCTGAGGAAGGAATGACAAGCTGTGGAGCCCTGGACAGATTCAGGTGAGTTCAAGAGGAAAGGTGCCATGTATTCCCATGATTACTATGGTTTTGTTGTATGTTGCCACTACTCTACCATAGCTGCTTGGGGGTTTTTTTGTACAGTCTGTATTATGAACACCTAAACCATAAATGCTTTAAATATATATGTGTTTAACACTTTAAAAAAAAAGGCATTGGTTTACTTTGAAACTATTTTCAAATTTCTGAAAGAATTATATGCAAAATATGTATTAAATTAAACATAGCATTAGAAATTGTATTGGTTAGCGTATGCCTATTACCTTACAAAAATGTTTTTTGACAGTTAGAATGATCTGATCTCTATTAGAATGCATTGGTGAATACATTTTATAAACTGTGGTTTGGAACCTTGAAACTTTTTATAGACTAACATAGATTTGAATAACACTGTTTTAACACTGACATGTTTTTATTATGAGCTCTCTGAGGTAAGTACAAGGTTCAAACACAAGTCCCTTTATAGATCAAAGATAAATATTAGATATAGACTAGGCTAAATATACCTAGGGAGTGTGAAATGTGTCATTATATGAAATGTGAGTCTACCCATTTTATCATATTTATCAATTACTGTTTGAAGTCATATTTTTATTTGTTTAGCCTATATTGCTGCTGTAGATGTACTACTTGTACAAAAATAATACATTCATAAATAATAATTAATTAATTATTTTTTCAAGCGCTAACGCGTTAATCTACCTGTGCACCGCTCAGTAAAAGGCTATTGCGAGAAAAGCACTACACTAAGACATGTACAGGCAATAGTTACTGCTTAATAGTTTTGATCAGAACACGGGGGATAAGCGTGTGTGTGTGAATCAGAGGGAGGAGATGCTGAACACTCAGACACACACATATCGATCATTAAAAGAGGGTGCGCTGTAATAGATCATCACGCCTACAGCGAGGTCCTGTGCTTTAAATGACTTCTCCCGCTGAGAGGATGCTTGTTCAGGGATGACAAAAGCGTTATCGCAGGTCTCGCTTCCCGACAGAAGTTGCGGCTTTCCTCGGTAAGTTTGGGCTCTGATAGTAAGTTGTTTGGGCTTGTAAAGTGATGTATGTGTTCTTCCAGCACACGGGGTTAAATGTTCACATGGGTAGGCTTCGCCTGCCAGACAACATCCCCAGATCCCCGACATAATCGTTCATTTAAAATCACGCAGTCATCATCTAGAGAACATTTTTAACTGCGTCGCAGGGTGTTTATGCATTATTATTTGACTTTTGCGGCATTTGTTGCATAGCTGCATCTTTAAACCAGTCTAAACTAGTGTTTTGGTCTTAGTTGGTGTCATTGACTGGTCTGTTTAGCAGCTTAGTTTAAATATGTCGTATTATTAATATGAGAAATTCTTCAAAACGTCTAAAAAAGCTTATAAATCTTTTGCAATATATTGTTAAATGAACGTTGATGACAGTGATGGGCAATACAAAGTTGTGAAAGTTTTACACCTAGTATATATATATATATATATATTCCTCAACTATTTTAACCACAGGTTATTTTGATCTTTCTTTCTTCATGATGTTTATAGTGTCACTTTAGTAATGATGTACATTGCTTCTATATGCATTTTTCTGATGTATACTGAACAGCTGCTGTATGGTTAATAATAGATCCACTTTGTTTATGACTCTTTCTGGAATTTTTCCGAGCCTGTGCTCTATGGAATCTTTGTAAGGAAGCTGAGGCCACTCTAATTAGATAAATTTCCGCTTGGAAGGAGCACACAGATTAACTGCATGAACAGACACTTTAAAACCATGCAGAAAGAGATAAAAACACTATTGCAATCTTTAATAATAAATAATGCATGCTTGAGAATAGTTTTCCTGTGTTTTTCTCTCTCTCTCTCTCTCTTGTGTGTATTCTTACTCACGTGTTATCAACAAATGCATTAAATAATAAGTAATTCAAGTTTTAGGATTATGAAACTTTTAAAAGAAAGATTATGACATAAAACTTATGTCAGATACTGCACTGTTCTTAAGTCGAATCAGTAAGTTTGTGACACTGACCACGCAACTCTTTGTACGGATGGTCAGAAGCACAAGAACCAATAATCATTCTAAAATGCAATATTTTATAAAAATTATTATGCATGCAGTTAATCAGTGCTGGGTCTTAATAAGTATGCATTTTGTAATTTCCAAAAATAAAGTACTTAAAATTAGATTACATTACATTTTAAAATCTATTACCAGATTAGTTACTTTTTTTATTGATTACACGATTACTTATTATTCAAAATGAGTTTTTTTCCCCCAATTCTTCTTTATTTTCTTCCATTCACAAAGCCACTTTTGGAAACACTGATGTAATGTAATCTTTGATGCAGTTTATGTAGTTGATAACAAAAAATAGAATAAGTTTGTGTTTTTATACCAGTATGGTGCAAAATAACCCTATTTAAGTAATAAATGAATTGAGCAAAAGTAATCTAAAAGTACTCAATCTAATACATTATGCAACTACAATTTTGACTACAGTTTGTAAGTAATCTACTCAGCAAAAAAAATCTCATGGTTTTATATATTCTCTCATTTTTGTTCCTTTAAGGAGGTGTGTGTCGTCTTGCTCATGCAATAACAGTATCATGGCAGCCTTCAAGGGTGTGTGGACTCAGGAATTCTGGCGGGCGGTTTCGGGGGAGTTTTTAGCCATGATAATATTCGTACTGCTCAGTTTGGGATCCACCATCAACTGGGCAGCAACACAGGAGAACCCTCCGCCTGCCGACCTCGTCCTCATCTCTCTCTGCTTTGGTTTATCCATCGCAACCCTCGTCCAGTGTTTTGGGCACATCAGCGGTGCCCACATCAACCCTGCCGTCACCGCAGCAATGGTTGCCACACGGAAGCTGAGTCTGGCAAAGGGTGTGTTTTATTTGTTGGCACAGTGTCTGGGGGCAGTGGTGGGGGCGGCCATCTTGTACGGAGTGACACCAGCATCAGTGAGAGGAGGAATGGGAGTGACTTCTGTGAGTATGTTTAACTAAAATTCTGTCATTATTTACACACCTTTTGTCATTTCTTTCTTCTGTGGGACCAATGCTATCTCACAACCAATCCGTATGTATTTTACACAACCTGGTCTCATAAAAATATGTACCTCCGTGAACTTTTTGTGCTACACCGTTTTATGTACTGCACGTTTCACCGCAGTTTCAAAGAGAAATGTTCACTGAGTGGCGCTAAAACACTGGTTCAATACGTGACCCTGGCACATTTTTATTACGTTGATATAGGTACGTATTACATATTAGGTCGGTTCAGAATTAAAATATCCGGGGACTGTGGCTAAAAATTAATGCTCTATCATGTTGGAAATATGCCCTACCGTGTTGCAAGTGTATTGAGGCAAGTTGGAGCTAAACTCTGCAGGACACTGGTCCTCCAGGACCGAGTTTGGACAGCCCTGCCCTACACCAAATCCAAACCTAATTCTACCC
This sequence comes from Enteromius mattozi, assembly GCA_032359235.1. NCBI lineage: Eukaryota > Metazoa > Chordata > Actinopteri > Cypriniformes > Cyprinidae > Enteromius > Enteromius mattozi. The sequence goes on from JAUMHE010000075.1 coordinate 7,667,659, forward strand.
GATAGTGTTAACAAATACTATCGGTTCGAATCCGTGTTACACAGGATTCGAACCAGAGCTTTCCAACGCCTTTATTACATGAGCTACCAAGTAAACCTACGGTCTATGAAAACCCATAGATATGATATGAATCTGGATATGTGTGATGCTAACGTTCAAAAGCATCAGTTTTCAAATTTCCCAGCATATTAATGTAGTTTTGAAGTCTTAATATGATATTCTAATTGTGCAAAAATGACACTTTATTAATCAAAACCCTGTATATTTGGGTGAACAGGAATAAAAGGTGTCAGAGTTTTACTGCCTCTAGTGTTCAATTCTTTTGGAAACTGCACTGATATGTACTTATTGGTACGTATTTTGTGGCTCGCTAAAAAGTGCACCAAGGTACGTTAATGCCATGAGACCAGGTAGATTTTACGAGGTGGCTAATTCATATGAATTCGTAGAACCTCACTCATACAGCCTCATTTTTCTGATTTGTCTAGACCCCAGTGACAGGTAGGTTTAGGGGCGGGGTTTAGGTGTCAAAAATTGTATGAATTTGTACAAATTAGCCGCCTCGTAAAATGTATGAATTGCTGTGAGATCAGGTTGGTAAAACACAAAAATCAGTAGGGTCCATTGTTGTTTTGGACCCCATTAACTTTCATTGTATGGGCAAAAAACACTTAAAACAAACTTCAAAACTTCTTGCACTCCACAGAAGAAAAAAGTCATACCTATTGACAAGAGGGTGAGTAAAGGATTACAGAATTAAAAATTTTTGGGTGAACTATCCCTTGATTAGTAGATTTACACATAATTAAACTCATTCAGTAGCCCTAATTAAGCATGTCACATTAGTGAGACCCCTAATAATTGTAATTGGTAGGGGCCTCCAGGAGAATAATTGAAAAACACTGCATCGAGTATGCAGTCGATGAAATTCACTCTGCACATAACTCACTATCACCTCCTGCAGGTTAATGCTGAAATCTCCTCTGGTCATGCAATTGTGATCGAGCTCATAATCACTTTTGAGCTTGTCTTCACGGTCTTTGCCACCTGTGACTCCAAACGCAATGATCTCAAAGGTTCAGCAGCCCTGGCTATTGGTCTGTCAGTGTGCATCGGCCATCTGTTTGCTGTGAGTATCTTCTGATTTGCACCTTTAGAAAAGAGTCGTGGAAAAGTGCACTGCTACATTTCAATAGCCTTCCAAGGCATACTTCTAGTGAGCGCTTTAACTATAGATAATATTTTCAATCCTGCACTGTCAAGCACATTTTTAAGCAGTACTTGAAGATCTTTATCCTATAAAGATTAGCCTCTTGAGGTGTATCTGCTTAGTTCTCCTTTGGAGAATTTGTAGCCTAGCTACGATCCCAAGTGATGGTGTTATTTCCATGCCAGTAGTCCCAGCAGAGTCTGCAGATGAGGTGTTTATATGAAAGCTCATTTGTGTTGCTAAGGATGTTGGCATGAGAGCGGGATGCCCTCTAAGTGCCCTCGTGTATTTAGGCCTGGCTCTGGTACAAACACTATTTAAGACCCTTTAGAGCAGATTTATGATTTAAAAGGCAAACTGCTGTCACTCATACTTCCTATATTTTCTCATGTTGTTTCTTTGCAGTTCGGCAAAATTTCTACAAAATTATAATGTTGCTTCTTGCAGGTTTTGGAACATTTTTTGATGTGAAATCTCCAGCGAGTGCTGCTAAAAGCATGTTCAGATGAACATTTTAAAGTTGGTCTTTTACATTGGCTTTTCTAAAATTTGGATCATTCCTGTTATACAGTGACTTTTCTGTCTCTATAATTTACGTAATCATATTTTCTCTAAAATAATCACATATTTATAAGAAATTATATATATTAGGTTTAATTTATCACTTAAGAAGAGATAACAGACATTAAAAATATAATTTTGTTTTTTACAAACCTTTTAGTTGATATATGCGTTAACTTTTATCATGTCCTCGGTGCAAAGTAAACAACTTCAGCTAGAAATATAAACCAGGAAATGATAAAAACCTCAAAATATTTGTAATTATGTTATGGATATATATAACGTATATTTATTTTGTACAATTTTCTTCCTTTACTGTGTCCCTAAACTCATTTTCCACCCTGTGGAAACTACAATTACACAGAACATTTTCAAGTACAGATAGAATTTAACTGTACAAATGGAAGTAAGTGTCACCTCTCACTCTTACCTTTTTTTTTACTGTTCTCCTGCTTGTCTCACTCTTAAAGTTCCACCCAGTTATATATATATAATGGCGAATGTTTGTCTGATCAAAAAAAAAAAAAACATAGTTATAAATGTTATGTTTATCTGTAGAAGGATAGAGAGCTAAATGTTGATTACTGAAAAAACTACAGCTAGTTGAGCTCAAAATTCTCCACCCTGTTAGGTTTATAGGTTATAGACGGTGGAATGTGAAATTGATAGAAGAATGGAAATTCTAATAGAATACCGAGCTTGGCCAGTATGTGTTCCATATATTTAAACATGTCACTCTTTTGGTAGACTGCTAAAAACATGAAAAACAAAAAATCTTAAAATATCTTAAATTGTCTTTTGAAGACAAAGTTTTTAGGGGTTTGGAACAACATGGGGGTGATTAATGACAAAATTTCCGTTTTGGGGTGGAGTCACCATTTAATGCAATAGTTTTTTTTTTTCTACATTATATTGCAAAATATAAAATAATGCAAAAATCAGGGCTGTTTTTTACAGTAGTGCTCTCATAATGTTATGTATGACAATAGTTATTAATGTTCTGCATTTCTTCGCGCGCTAAAGATGATCAGTAGTAGTCGGTGGGATTTAATTTATCTCATATAGAATACGCTTCGTTATTTATACAACATAACATTAATATTACGACTTGTAGTCTATCTACACGAAATACCCCGAATGCAGAAGTGAAGGTCTCTGAATGAACTAAACTTAAAATTCACAACGTCTTATTATAATAGTGTTCTCATTATAATGTTATGTATATGACAGTCTTAGTCATAGTTATTACTATTCTTTATTGTTTATCCTGCTTGCGCTATGCGTGAAAGAAGGCCTTACTGCAGCGTAACTCATCCAAAGTCATAAATAATATACACAATACATATAAACCAGCTGAAATGTTTTGAAAACATATGTACCCTACTTGATCGAAAAAATCCAGTCTCTCACTCTGCCTCAATTTGAGTCTCGTTAAAGATTAAAATCCCTGCCGCCAAGATGAGGTCTCTGTCAGTCATCAAGTATGTAAAATGAAACTAAATTTAAATCTATAGGGGTGGTTGGATTTATTCACACAGGTTAAAATATTAATTTAAAGCTTCTTTCTTTTCAGATTTTTATTTACAGCATTATTTTAATAGGCTGTATATTACTTATTGGGAGAAAACCAATAGTTCTATGTGAAATTAGACATTGAGCACCCCCATATAGCCAAATGGTATGATCATAACAATAATATTTGACTGAGAGATTAGGAGTCGAATCAGGCTTCTTGAATCGAAGCATCCAAGCGTCGACTATTCGAGGACACCCCTAGCAAAAATATAAAATAATATAAAATATAGCAAAAGTTTTGCATAAATCTGTAATCTTAACCTGGCTAGTGTTAACATAGGCAATTGTGAGGTGCACATTCTCTGAAGTAACAATGCCATCTTGAACTCTTTCTTGTCTAGACTTGACATGTCCTTCACCAGGTGCGCTATTAAGCACATTTACTCTGTCAGAAAAGCCATACATTTGTAGCTGGTTATGATGCAAATGTCAAAATGCATTACAAAAACAAAACATTGTAAAAGTCTTTTGAGATCATAACAGAATTTAGCAAAAAAAAAACATTAAATAAGTCATATTAATTAATAATCTGCTTCATAGTCATAATTTGTGTGAAAAGTTTTACTGTTTTACTGGCAGTAGTGTTCATTTCAGCTCTAAACTGCAATTAATTATAAGAACTTTTTGGAGTTTTGGCATGTTTTTCAAAATTCATGCAAGTTCATAACAAGTGTTACAAGTTTTGTCTGTTTGTTTCAGATCCCGTATACTGGAGCTAGTATGAATCCAGCTCGCTCTTTTGGGCCTGCGGTCATCATGGCAAAATGGCAGGACCATTGGGTAAGATTTACACAGTATCTTCTGCATGTAGATAAACAATGCTCATTAAGTTCTTGCTAATTCCTAGAGTGATACCCATGTGCGTAAAGACTAAAGGTCAGCAGGGCCTTTAGAACTGTGGTTCATAAAAGTGAAGCTGACAAGAATTTGATTCAATGCCAAAACTTATTTAAAAAGAAAATGTTGGCTTGTTTCACTCTTGCAAAGGAGACTGGACTATATTTGGAACAACAAGGCGTTTATCTCTGACCGACCACAGACCTTTGGCATAAAGCTTGAAATACTGGCTTAATTCATTTTGAATATATCAATGTATCCTAACAATTCTTGAACTGCACTATACAACCTCGATTCTGCTATTATACTGAATATCAGAAAGGTTGTGATTGCCAGCACCCAGTGAATATACTGCAGTCTTTAAATGTCATTCTGCTCGAAATATTGCACAGCGGTCAGAAGCCAGACAGATGTGGCCTTCAAAATAACACCAGTACATGACACTGGCTGGTGTGCTCCCTACATGCACATATGAGCGTTATGTATCATCATGAGTGACTGCTCCTGTCATCACGTTTGATACAGGGTCTCCTCACTGGCGCTGTAACATTAGAAAGGTCAAAACATTTCTTTCATGCAGTGTTTACCACGCTTGCAGCAGCCCTTCTTAAAGCGTTGGTGTGAGTTTCATCAATGAAAGATTTTAGAGATTATGAATGAAACAAATACATCAGGAGTGAAGCCACATGAAGGCCAAAGTGGTACAGTTACACTAATGAGAGGTGCTGGTGATCATTTTACTGTAATCGTTTGGAAATAATGAGATAGACCAAATGTACTGCATTTTTGGGCACTTGTTTCACACAGTGCTGTCCAGGGTTGTGAGGGGTAAACGTATCTGTCCTGTGCTATGCAGTGGGTCACACCCACTTCTATTTCTGTCATCACAGCAGTTAGTAATCCAGTTTTGGCACAGTTTTGAAGTCAATATCCTGGTCAACACTGATAACATGCATATATCAGATTCAATCAAATTAAAACTTCATACTGTAATGTTTACAAAAAATGCAGCAATAATAATAATAATTTAAAAAAAAAAACTAATATACAGTGGGGCCCAGAAGTCTAAGTGACAATGTTTCTGTTTTTTCTATTGTAATTTAATACATTTGTCTTTGTCATAAATTATTATGTTGCCATGTTAATTTAAGTGAAATTTTGAATTCATTAGTTAAATTAAATAATAAATTAATTTTGAAAATCTTGTAATAATATATTAGTGCATAATCTTAAATAATTCTTATTCATTTAAACTAATATCATTGGGGTTTTTTTTCAAAATCCTTAAACTTTCAATCTGAGTGAAAATTTTATTTAATTAATTCATTAATGTAATAAATTAATCAAAACTAAATTTTAAATATTATGTATTTGTGCATAATCTTAAATATGTCTTATTAATATAGCATAATATTCATTCATTCAGTATAAAAATAATTACTTATAAAACATATAATAATATAATATATAATGTAATTATGAGTAGAGAAATCATACAAATTATATACAGTGCATAATTATAAATATTTCTTATTTATTTTACATCATAACATTTCTTTCTTTTTTTCTATATCTAAAGCTCACAGTTTGAGTGAGAAGTATAATGTACTTTAATTTAAAATAAATTATTGATAGAAGTCATATTATGTTATATATTGGTGCAAAAACTGAAACATTCATTTATTCATTTAACAACATAATATTTCTATCATCATAGTATTTTTTTTTCAAAATCCTAAAACACACAGTTTGAGTGAAAATATAACAAATTGAACTGCATTAAATTAAAAGAAATTATTTTTTTTACAAAATCTTAAATATATATATACAGAATGTAAAATATTTTTTAATAATTTGAAATTAGAACATTTCATAACATATTTTTCAAAATATTAAAACAATGAGTAAAACTTTTAATTAATTAATAATTTAATTAATTAATAATTAATTATAATAAATTAATAAAAATCCAAATTATATGTTGGAAATGCATATTAAAATAGACATCATGACATGAAAAAAAATCTATTAAAATGAAATAAATTTATTGGTTTTGAATGGTATTGGTTTGTCTTCTCAAAGTTTTGGTTTTTGAACAAGAGTTATTGTTTCTCTCTCTCTCTCTCTTAGGTGTACTGGGTGGGCCCTTTAATAGGGGGCATCCTGGCAGCAGCTGTGTACGAATATCTATTCTGTCCCAACCCTGACCTGAAGCGCCGCTATGCTGATGTCCTCTCCAAGAGCCCCTTCCAAATCGACCCGTATCGGGTGGTGGACACAGATTCGTACCCCAGCGATCAGGCTCAGCTCATGGCCAAGCAGGCGGCGATCAGAGTGCTGGATCTGGAAAGGGCAGAGAAGAAGGAGAGAGAGTCAGCTGGAGAGGTGCTGTCGTCTGTATGACTAGTGAGAGGCACTGAGGAGGAACAGCACAACACTTACAGCATTAATGAGCTCAAAGAGACCGATCTGATCTAGAGTCGCACTGTGTGTTTGTGCACAGATCCTCTACGGAATGACTCACAACACTTGACTTTAATCATTAAGAATGAGCTACGAACCGCCTAATGGTCTTGCTTAAAACGCTCTTCCTTGTATGCCAGTCACAGGCCATAGATCTCATATCCAATAGAATCCACTTTGAAGGTTTTAGTCAGTCACTGAACATCCTTTAGCAGATGCACCTCATCAACCACTGAATCAATAACTAAATGGGACTCTCACATCTGAGCAAATGTAACGCTTTTGTTTGGTCTACGGGTTATTACCTGGCAATCAGGGTTGAGATTAGATCATCACCATAGTAATGCAGATCATTTTCCTTCTCAGTGCACTCTCTGTGAATTAACCCTTTCTGTCCTCATCTTCTTCTCCCTTTCAAATCTAATGTTGTTTAGAGTTATTTTATAGTGTTTTTTTTTTTTTCTTAAAGGTTATGAATGTTGTATCCTTCAATGCTGCTGTCAGAAATATATACAATTGCAATCCCTGAATGAATTTTATTTTCTATTTAAGCTGAAATGCTTATTTTATTTCTGTCTTCAACTTCTCCCTTTTTAAATCTAATATTGCATTAAGTATTTTTATATTTTAAAATATAAAGCTTATTATCTTTGTCCTAAAGGCTATTAAAGTTGTCTAAGTCTAGAATGCATAATTTGTCTGTCTATGATAGTTTCCTTTGACCTTTACTTATTCTCATACTCTCGAGAAAACTTCAATTAAAAAAATTACTAGTGTAATGTTTTAGATTAATTTTTCTTAGGTATTTTTTTTTTTCTTTTTCTTTTTTTTGATACAATCAAGCATAATTACTGTCTCCGTTCTTTCAAATTAATAGCCAACCTGTTATAAAAGTATGTTATTCTAGGCTTATTATTTAACCAATGTGCTGGATACTTCACATTGTTATGTAAATTGTTTAATTATTTGAAAATTGATTTTTTCATAAGAATTTGAAAAATGACATATTATGTTATATTATATACTGGAATGTCTTATGGAAGCTGGTTTCACCCTCAACAGTTAAAAAATAAAGAGCTTCTGTAATTCTTGTTTGCGTTTACATCTCTTTACCAGCAGAGGGCAGCACATCCTTAAATTACGACGTTACCCTGAAACTCCAGTAATGCTGAAGCACGTTTGTTTATCTGTTAGTGAGAAAAGCCAGATTTCTGCGGATCTTGTTTCATGAAGTGTTTAGCTCTTCTCTTCTCTGGTGAGTGATCAAAGACTGTCTTGAAGAATGAGTCATTCTCCTTCTGCTGGCCTGTATGACTTTTATAGCACTCCCTTTCTTTCACTTCCTGGAGCAGGATTTTGTGTGTGTGTGTGTGTGTGTGTGTGTGTGTATATGGTCATGGAATTTTTGTTGGAATAATTTTAATACTGTTTGATGATAAAAGAAATCATAGAAATCAATTTTTAAAGTCATGTGAATTTCTATTGAATATAACGTGTTTAACCTCATAAGACCCGAGAAAAAAAGTTTTAGTGAAAAATTTGGTTTTTTTTCATTGTTTAATGAATGTAAAAAATAAATGATATTTCATTCATAAGTTATGCTATGTCCTCGTTTGAGGACAACAGGACTCAAA
>JAUMHE010000075.1:7682563-7702285 GCA_032359235.1 Enteromius mattozi
TAATAATAAAAAAAACTTTAACTAAAAATTAAAATGAATATTTAAAAATATATAAAAAGAAATAAAATAAAAAATATTAATACCAAATCCCTGATGCTAAAGTAGCTCTGTCCAAAACACTGACTGATGAATATATACTTAAGTAGCGGCCAAAGATGACAGATATGTACTACAGGTGCTCGATGCGATTTGCATCTCCCCCATACCGGATGGCATACAACGCTAGCGTGCTCAAAGACGTTTTCTATCTCTCTCCGAGCCGTACATACCCAGACACACACTCGCACATTCAGTAGTTACTCTTTTTTGGCAGCCCGGGGCTCTGGCAGTAGGTTCAGCTATATCGCACCTTGGTGTTCCTCTCTCTCGCTCGCTTTCATTCTCTCCCAAGCCTCGGAGGTAGAGGCGATTTGTGATGCTGCGCTCACACTGTTTTTTAAAAAGTGCTTCCTCTGAACTTCTCTATCTCTTCAGATTAGTCAGGGAACAAATTACCTGCCTGCACATAAAAAGCCCCTCTCCAATCCTCCGCACAGCCATGTAACGAGCCTGATCTCCCTTTTGAAGAGTGGGCATGTTATTTTCCCTCTCGCCTGCAGGCTACCCTGCCATGCAAATGATTATGAAATTAAATTTAAAACTATACATGTATTCAGCCTCTCTCTTATCGCTATCTGCACAAAGCGCATACAAATCAGGCCGGGATCAGGGCCTCGGCTCAGGACTGCACTTTAAAGCTTTGCTAATTGCTAATTGGGTATCTAGGTGTGAAATGGGCTCTGCTAACGAGAATTTAAAATGTGGAAAGGAGGGTTTCTTTTTTTTCCGTTTCTGCTCGAGCTCTCTCGCTCTGTCTTTCCCTCTCCTTCTCTTTCCTTTGAGAGATGTCAGAGCTGTTTCTGGTGACATGCCTGTGGGCAGGAATGACAGAATGAGACAAAAGAAGAGAGGTCTCTCGTTTCAAAATGGAGGCTCATCCTCGCACGGGGATATATGTGTGCTATGCGGAGGAGAGAAATGAGATACAGGTCCGCCGTTATACCTTGGCCCTGCGAAAAAGACGCTAGGAGTTTAATGATTAATGATTGGGGCGTCTTACACAAAGGTGGCTGGTTTAGTTCTAGCTAGGGGTAACCCGAGGACTCGAGTTAATGAGATCACGATCCGTATTGGCGTTGTGGCCTTGAGCGAGGGACTGTATGGCAGCTTTCTCTCAGGGAACTCTGCAGGGCTGCATGTTTGAGGTCTTCCTCATTTGACGTACCTCTTTCAGGTTATGGAGCGACAATCAAGTGTGTTAGGTGAGGAAGATGTTATAGTGCTCGAGGGTCCCAGGAGCAGAACACTGCTATCAGTGACTGGACGAACACTATGTGCTTTAAAACTGACTACAAAACAGAAATCTGATTTTACATGTTCAGTGTCGTCTTGTTTATTCGTAAAGTTCTGTTTGACATGAAACTCAATTTTTTTCAGATTTTTTCTTGTTTTTTTTTTTTTACATTTTTACATGAAGCGAAGAAAAAACTCATGAAACTCATTTATGAGTAAAATTATGTGGTGCAACCAACATAAAACATAAAAATACAAATAAAACAGGAAATTAAATCTATAAGAGAACTTATTTAGACCCTCATGACTGTTTGTCTATGTCAATAAAACTTTTTCAAGACAAGGCAAGAATAATTCAGTTAGTAAAATGTCATGTGGTGCGAAATAAAAAACATAAATTATATTTATGTGTGTGTGTAATATGTCATGTGGTGTGACTTTATTGATAATTCATGATATAATGAAATAAGATGTAAACTGTTATGACATATAAAATTATCAAAACGTAAAAAAATGTAAATTATATATATATATATATATATATATATAGATTTAATATATTATATAACTTTTTTATAATTAGTCATTCATGGTATTTGTAATATAAATAACATTTTATTATTATACATTTAAATATTTAAACTTTTTATTAGTAATTTATGATATTTAATATATATATATATATATATATATATACAATTTAATATTTTGTATTTCTAATATATTGCATTATATAAGATGTATTCAATGCCTATTTAAAATATGTGTTTGTTTATTATTATTATTATTATTGTTTTCGCCGTGTGGTCATTATTTTAACTTTTTTAAAATATTTAAACTTTTTAAATTACTAATTTATGATATTTATACAGTTCTAACATATTATAAATTCTAATATATTACTTTTTTTAAATAAAAGATGTATTCAGTGCATATTTAAAATATGTTTGTTTGTTTCTTTTTGGGTTTTTGTTATGCCATGTGACATATTAGGGTCATTATTTAAACTTCTTTGAAAACAGTGTAAGCATTTTTCAAATCCACCACAAATACTCTTACTTGCCACTGACTTAACTTTTCCTTAAAGAAATGTTCACAAGACTGTGGAAAAACTCTGACCGTATAAAGTTAATGAGTCAGATGATCGCTGTTGATTTGCTGATGGATGAATAGAGCTTTTTTCATCCCTCCTCTAGCTTTGAGCCCTACTGAGCTCTAAAATCCGCTTCCTCATGCGTTGCCCCTCTCTGAGGCACAGCGCCGGAGACAAACATCTGCCTTATTCTCCAGAGCCAAACCTCAGCTCTGTGCTGTTCATACTGAGACAGCAGTTGCCTCGGGGTTCTCACGACACACACACAAACACAGGGGAGAGGAGAGAGGCGTGAATGTAGAAGCACTTAGGAATGTGTTCTTGATCAAGGTCACTTATAGAGGATGATCTCGTATTAATGGATGAATGTAATGAATCAAATGAAAACTGGCATATCTTGACGTATAGTTTTAGAGATGGCGCATGGCTCTTTATCTACAGGGCCGAAAGCAATTTGATACTGAGTACTCCAGAATCATTCATACATGAAAATATCAATGCATAAGTGAGTAAGTCATGATGCAATTCAGAGGGGCTCCGTTTACATTACAATAGCCTCGATTGCTAGACGGAGGAGTGTAAGAGAGGAGAATGAAAAGCTGCTCTAACCTGAGAAAGTCTGCAGTGTGCTCCAGCTGAGCTGCATTTGCAAATCACAGCACACAAATGCGGCTGGCATATCAGAACAGCAGAAGTTCAATACAGTCACAGTGGCACACCATAAATAGCAAATAATATAAACAACTGTGGGCGAGTCGTCCACCAGTCATCATTTATACACCCTAAACACAAAAGGCAGCATTTTGAGATATTCAGTATTTTCCATGCAATGACAATAACGTTTGAAGTTTTAAAAAAAGGGACAAAATGCACCATAAATGTATCATATGACTCTAATCGTACACTAATTTACGTTTTTGTTTACCAATGATCTTCCTGTCAGTCAATTTTGAATACTGGATCAACTGATTTATTAAAAGTGAGTGAAGATTTCAAGATTTCTGGTAAATGACAACTTAGATTTAGTATTTTTCACCTTTTCAATGACTTTAAAGATGTGTATAAACACAAGTCCCTGTCCTCATTCACCTTCATTATGTAAAAAGTGTGCAGGATAGCAAAAAAAAAATGTTTTTTTCAGTCAGAAATTGCTAGTAAACTTTTCAAACCACAAAAAATAAATGCTTAACATAAAGTAAATGTGAAATCTTTAAGTATAAAAGCTGAAATAGTTTTGTCCTTGTACCAGGTACTCTAACAATCTATATTTACAACTTTGAAAATCTTTTTTTATGTTCTAATATGAGGTTTGAGTGTGAAAGTAATGACATAGTTCTCATTTTTGTGTGAACTGTTCCTTTTGTGCGAGTTTTCACCTTTTTTTTTTTCCTGCCTACCGGCCATCATTGCACACACAAACCCACGGTGTGCACTTTATGTTCTCGAAATTATTCTTACCATGCACAGAAATATCAATTAGCTCACAACACCTTCAACTCTCTCTCCCTCCCATCTGTCACTTTCTCTCTTCCTCTCACACATACACAAAAGGCTGTATACACACACTCGAAAGTATATGGATGGCCTCGGGGTTAGACATGATCACAGCTGCTACTGGAAACTCCCAAATCAAGTCAGCCTGCCTGAGCTGCATAGCCCTTTAATAATTAGCAGGTGTGTGTGTCTATGTGGGTGTATTAAAGGCATAATTTAGTGCTTAATTCTGCTGCAGTCCAATACAGGCTATATCTGACTGTTTGCCTCTTTCTCTAGCTGTATCTTCCCGTTGAAGTGTGAAAGTGTGCGTGTGTGTGTCTGTATTTTAATTTTGGGCAATCTAGCTCCCCTTTCCCTGCACCTTTAAGAGCGCGTGCCTGTTCTCGTAGCTGAAGGTCACTAAAACGCACAAAAAGCTCTCAGCGCTGCGGTCCAATATAGCGCATGCGCAGTGCCTCGGGAGTCATACACTGTCAGACTGCAATATGGCGAGAATGCCTGGCAGCGGGGACCACTGCTGTAGAGATGATGAACCGGACCCGACGGCGGGGGAACGGGAGAGAGACGGAGGCTCGGGCGAGGAAGAGGAGGAAGAGATTCAGGAGATCCAGATCACAGGGGAAGAGGGAGAAGTGTCAGAGGAGGAAGCCGAGTTAGAGTGGGAGGAGTGCGGGGAGCCCGACAGCTGCGCTGCTGCCGTGGAAACGGGGGAAGCGGTCCTTATGCGCAATACGGACCAGCTCGACTCAGCGGCGGCGGGGGACCCGCTTTTCGCCGCTCTGGACGCGGGACCCGAGGGAGACGTACACCGCTCCAGGCTGAGCGAGAACACGCGCCTGGCCACCCGGTACGCGGTGCGAATCTTCCGGGAGTACCTGACAGAGAAGGCGCAAAGTACGGACTTTGAGAGCATGGACAAGCACGCGCTCTGCAAAGTGCTGCGCTCCTTCTACTCAGAGGCGCGCTCCAAAAGCGGACAGCTGTACAGCAAGTCCTCCCTCATCAGCATCCGGAGCTCGCTCAACCGCTACCTGAACGAGCCCCCCTTCTGCCGCACGCTGGACCTCACCAAGGACCCCGAGCTGCGCAGCGCCAACCTCGCGCTCGCCGCGGTCATACGCAAGCTGGAGGAGCAGGGCGCCGGTCCCGTGGTGCAGAAGCAAGCCATCACGCGCTCCGACCTCAGAAAGCTCTACACGTCGGCCGTGTTCAGCGCCAGCTCTCCGTTCGGGCTGCTCAACAAAGTGTGGTTCGAGACTTGCATGTACTTCTGCACGAGGGGGCGGGAGAACCAGCGCGAGCTCGAGGAGGACTCTTTCGGTCTGGCCGCGGACGAGGACGGACGCAAGTTTGTGTACTTCAAAGCGCTCGGGCCGTACCACAAGTCCCGTTCCGCGTCCTGGACGAAGAAAAGAACGGACACGGACGACGACAACCTGCCCCGCATGTACGAGACCGCCACGGAGTTCTGTCCCTACGCGAGCTTCGTCAAGTACCTCTCGAAGCGCAATCCTCTCTGCAAGGCGTTCTTCCAGCGCCCGCGGGATCACTGCAGCGACACCGACACGACGTGGTACGAGAATAAAGCCATCGGTAAGAACCTGCTGGGCACGAGGATGCAGATGCTGTCGCGTGCCGCCAAACTGTCAAAGACCTACACCAACCACTGCATCGGCGCCGTCTCCATAGCAACGCTCAACGGCATTGCGGGCATCGGGTCAAAGTTAGCGCCTCTCCGCGTCTCTCCGGAAACGGTCAACGGAGGAGCGCACCTGCAGCACGTGCTGCGCTGCGAGGACGAGCTCGAGCTCAAACCGCAGAAGGTGATCAAGCGCTCGCGGACGCTCGTCTGTCCGGTGAGCGCTGCGGAACCGGGGGCATCGCCGAAAAGACTGTGCGCGCGCGCGGACACTCCGGCCGTCACCGCGCTAGTCTCCGCTCGTTGCGAACCCAACGGAGAAAGTCCTCGTATGCTGCCCTCACAGGTAACGGCGATTTCATGTCTTTAGCACGTCGAAACGTTTTTGACACGTGACACGCTCTTAGAATAGCGCTTCAGATTAGTTTTACCAGCGGCCCTGCTGTCTGTCAATCACATCAGTCAGAGGACAATTGGGTTTTCACACCGAGCATGTTTATGCAAATGAATCATTTGAAACAACAACGTGGGATGTCAAATTTGACTCATCTGTGTGTGTCATTTTGCACGGAACATTTGTCAGCAAATCCCTGATTTACTTCTTCATTCTCATGTAAATTTGGTTATGCTGCTTAATCTTTGGACAAAGTGCGATTTCAGAATAAAACCTAACTTTGAAGTGTGCCACTTGGTCAACACAGAAAGCAAGTAAATTGTACTTTTTCATTTTGGGGTAATTTTTGGACTTAATATGCGTTTTCTGAGGTCTGCTATTAGATTAATACACCTTTAATGTCATTTTTTCTAACTAACTCCCCGTCTTTATGAACAAGTCCATCATTTCCATCTTTGCCGAGGGGCAGATTGCCAGCGGTGGTCCATTTGGGGATGTGATTAAGATTGATTCGTTCATATGTTGGTGAATATTATTATGCTTTGTAAGTAGGCTGCACTAAAACAGGCGCTGATTTCTTCACCCTTCAGCATGAAGGTGAGTGTGAAAAATAAAAGCACTCGTTGCCTGCGGAGGCACGAGCTAATATTGCACCTGTGCTGGGCTCCAGCAAAAAAAAAAACATTGACTCCTAAATATAATGCCTGAGACGAGCTGTTTAGTGTGTACTTCAGCTGCATTACACTATATTAATAATCAGAATTAAACAGTGCTCTACTACAGTACCTAAATATTAGTCTGTGAGAGTTTATACAGGTGCTGTTTTAATGCAACCCCAGCCATATTGTGATTATAAATATTAATTTTCAAGAGTTTTTTTCTTTTTTTTCTCTCTATATGTTGCCATGCCCCAAAATCACAGCATGCATCTCTTAAAAAATAAAAGTTTGGGGTAAGTATGCATTAGCGACACCTAGAGGGGGAAGAGAGTCCTGGAAAACAAAAAATTGAAAGTCCTTGTCAATTATGACACTTGGTAATTTCACATTCGCATCCAATTATATCATGTTCCCTCCTTGCTAATTAACCAATGTCACTGATGTTAAGTGTGTCTTCACTTTCATATCTTCCTCGGTTGCTGTACATGCAGAGATGTGGTGACATGAGTCTGACTTTGAAACTTTGAGACACTTTTTTCCTCATGCATCCATTGAGTTATATGCATTATTTAGGCTTATCATTGTACGCTACTGCTCAAAAGTCTCTTATGCACACCGAAGCTGCATTTATTTGATCAAAAATACTTTATATAATGAAATATTTCATATTTCTTGTTTTAATTTAAATAAGATTTAATGGAATTTCAGCATTACTCCAGTCTTCAGTTCATGCACATGTTGCTTATGATACTGCGTTATAACACTGACAGCTGTTCAAGAAATTCTTGACGACACATTATAGTCATATTTAAAAGCAAGCAATGAAGAATGGCCTCTTTTTAAGAATTCATTCTAAAATCAAACATTTATTTTGTCTGTTTACTTATTTATTACTATAATAAGCTCTGCGATGATATGTAGATATCCATTGCAACATTTTCATTCACTTTTATATTGATGTTTTTTATATACTATATAGTTTACCAACTCTCTTTCTGCCTCTCATTCTCGAATCACAAATAATCTACAGAAATATTCCAATATATGTACATTTACTCATCACCATAAATGCTGCAAATAGCTCAGCTTCGTTTAAACTCTCTCATGTCACTACAGCAATAATTAACCTAGCCTGCTTGTTTATTTGGAGCGTCCTCGATTCCTGAGTATACTTTAAGTTGGGGTCAACATCTTTCCAATTTGCTAATGGCAGAGCCAATAGCTCACCCTTCTCTGGCTCCAGGCACCATCCGTGACAGTGGAATAATAAATAGGTTTTGTTTATGTAACACTTGTTTTAAATTTATTGGGTTGTACTTATTTACTGCACAGGTCTGAACTAGCTTTGTTCTTTAAGGCACAAGTATATTACGTTGGCTGTTTATATACTGTATATAAGTTGACTGACAATCTTATTTTTGTCAAAAGCCAAATCAATAAAAGCGAACATTTTCCACTCCATGCTCTCATTTCCTCATTGTCTATACTGCAAATATAAAATTAGCCAGAAAATAAAATACTTTTTTTTTAAGTGATGGATAAGAAAATGGCTTTTTGACCCAAGTTAGTCTTCCCATAGGCATAACGCCCCACTCAGCCACCATTAGAAAACTGCACCCGCTAAAACACCCAGTTGTGCCAGAGATGTTTATCATTAGTGCTTTAATGTGCTAGCCTGGATACATGTTTACTTGCCCATGTTCTGTGTATTACCAAGGGTTAATGTTTGTTTTTCAGGTCGCTGTATAAGCCAGTCGGCTGTACTCATTCTCCCAGCATGTTTCATTCTGTAAGACAGTCGACTCAGATATTGTTACTCCGCTCTGGGCAAAAAATGCATTGATAGTGCACTAAGTACACAAGTATACTTATGTTACAGTTTACTTTTTTCAGTTTTTCTATCTTTAAAGGAAAATCTGCCCATGGCTGTTTCATTGCGCCTCAGTAGAGAGTGACCATTGAGATTTAGCAAACAGTTATTTCCCAGCACAAGCAGATATTATGTCAGACGAAGCCCATGGAACGAGCCCCTACTGATGCTAATGAGAATGGCACTACTGTAATGTTGTGTAGAGCTGACAGCTAAATCC
Source organism: Enteromius mattozi (assembly GCA_032359235.1). Lineage (NCBI taxonomy): Eukaryota > Metazoa > Chordata > Actinopteri > Cypriniformes > Cyprinidae > Enteromius > Enteromius mattozi. The sequence goes on from JAUMHE010000075.1 coordinate 7,691,268, forward strand.
CCATTAATGCCATAACGGGTCAATTTAATTATTTCCACTTATGTTGTAATGTAACTGTCAAGGTAGAAATGATTATCTGTGTTTATGTTGTAAACCGTTTAGCACTGTGCTCCCATTCCACACTCACAACACTTTAACCAAATGAAGAGGCTGCTTCAATTGTTTCGGTTGAAATACTTTCCTAGTCGAGTTTAGAGAGTGCTGTAAGCGAGCCATTTAAAAGTTGATTCCCAGAAACACTGTTGCCCCATGGCTTTTTTAAAACCATGCTTTGTCTGAATTGCCAAACTACCTGTTTTCTGCACAGTTGAGGTGGGAGGCAAAAGGGACTGAGTGTTCAGGAAACTTTTTTTAGCTAGTGACTGAGATCAGGTCCACAAGAAATCTAAATTGACACCTGTCTATGTAATGCATGCTCCTTTTGTACAATACATCGATGTTAGATTCCAAAGACAAAAGAAATTTACCTTATGGAAAAATTTTAACCAGTTGTGCCCAAATATTTACCATGAATTGCTGAAAGTAAATGTTGCATTATATCCAACTATATTATTAAAATAGGCATTTTTAATGCAAACATGTTTTTTTCTCAGGAGAATCGCAGCAACAGTGTGGGCATGTCGACTCGGCCGATCTTGGCACATTCGCCGGTCTCCCCGCTGGGTACAGCTGGCATCCCCACACCCGCACAGCTCACGAAGGCCAACGCACCGGTCCACATTGATGTAGGGGGTCACATGTATACCAGCAGCCTGGCCACATTAACCAAATACCCAGAGTCCAGGTAAAGTTCACACACAGACACAAAACCATATAGAAATGGACATCATAGTGTAATAGATAGGGCTGGGAACTGATTCCAAAAACAAAAAGAATTGATTCTAAAGTTTTGCAAATAGAGAGCTGACTTATTTCTTCTCAGTAGACTTATTTCTACACTAAACTTTGAGCTCTGCTACATGATCTCTAAACAATTATTATCAGCATCTATTATATTCATAAAAGTTATATTGTATATAAATTAGTGCTGTCAAACAATTAATCGCGATTTATCGCATCCATAATAATGTTTTTGTTTGCATAGTATAAGTGTGTAAACTGTGCATATTTATTATGTATATATAAATACAAACACATGCATGTATATATTTAAAATATGAAAATATGTTATGTTTATATATTAAATGTCTTTTTGTATAATATAAAATATGGGAATGTGAATATATAAATGTATAAACGTGTAAATATTCTCAAAATATGTGTGTGTATTTATATTTACATAAACATATATACATGTAAATAAAATATTTTCTTATTATTTTGGATGTGAATTATCGAGATTAATATTTTGATTAGTTAAAAAATATTTTATCAAAAACATGATAAAAGAATGGAGTTGCAAGTAAACTCTTCATATATATGGACCATGTGATATTTAAGTTTTTCTTTTTTAATAAATCTGCAAAAATGTCAATATGGGGTGCTGTGTGTACATTAATGAGGAAAAAAAAATTAACTTAAATGATTTTAGCAAATGGCTGCAATATAACAAAGAGGGAAAAATTTAAGAGGGTCTGAATAGTTTCCGTACCCACTGTATATAAAAATAATGCACACATTTTATATGAACAAAAACTGTTTTGGATGTAATTAATCATGATTTATCGTGTCAAAGCACTATATTTCATCCATTATTAAAGAAGTGTAAAATGTCATATAATGTAGTCACAGATTGGGTGAACATCTCCAATCTTTAAAAAGAAGAAAGAAAAGAAAAGAATCAAAAAGGAAAAAAAATTGAAGGCAACAGTGAGGAATTGTTGATCGAGAATTCGAAATTCCAAACATTTTGGTAACAATCTGTCCTTGGTATTAGATAAGGGAGGTGTTCAAAAGTCTTCTTTTTACAAATCATCAAATTGTATTCCAATTCATTTGGCAGTCAGCCTAAAATTTCTAAAACGCATGTCATCCTCTGAACGCGTCTGTTCACACACAAGTCCTTCATGATGTGTGGTTGCTCTATATGCGTGCATTTTCTGTGTATGTGTGTGTGTGTGGCTTGTCTGTGCTCATTAGCTCACTGACCGGTATATTTCTGCAATGCCAAAGAGCATTATTGTCTTGTAGCTGCTGACTGAGTCAAACATCAGAGCACAGGCCAAAAGGAGCCCGAAGCTCTTTGAGCCAGACTAGCATCCTGTCTCACAACTGCTCACATGTCTCACACGGTTTCCACCGCCCACTGTCCCTTACAGTGGCATACAAACACATATTTTCCCATATAGTATCAAACGGGTCTGGTATAATCTAGTATAGGCCTTGGAAAGCTTTTTTAATTGTCAAGCAGATGTTTCAGAGAGCATTGGCATCAGTGACAGTTGTGATCCATTCCCCCCTTTGGCTACTTTATCACAAACAACATCAATATGACAACGCACTCATCATGGAGCCAGGAAGCAGGGCGCTGGATGATGACATTTGCGTCGTCAGGAGCAATGATGGTCGCCGCCTCCAGCCATGCCCTCCGTGATGCTGATGCAGATGCGGGCTACAGTTCAGGGAGACTGTGCTGACCGAAAGAACTGTCAGATCTGCTGCCGGACAGTCATGTGTTTACATGAGCACACTCAGATGATTGTTTTTAATGAATATTTTAGCACAGTGCTTCTCAAACTTCCATCAAACCCAAGAATGTCCTAGCAGCAACAACAATTTTTCCTCAGTTTTTTTCTGTCATTTATTTTCTGCATCTCTTCAAATGCAAGCTAAAAAACAACAGTAATACCAACATTGTATTACATGATACAAACATTGATAATACCATTATTTATTGTTGTTAAGAGACATCAGTTCATGAACTGGCCTATTAAAGCACATATAGAATGGATCGATACATGACAACATTTGTGTATTTGTATAAGTATATAAGAGCAGTTAAAGGGATATTTCACCCAAAAATGAAAATTCTGTCATTAATTACTCACCCTCATGTCGTTCCAAACCTGTAAGACCTGCGTTCATCATCAGAACACAAATTTAGATATTTTTCATGATTTTTGTTTTTCATCAAAAAAATCTAAATGACAGAGTAATTAATGACAGAATTTTAAATTTTGGGTAAAATATCCTTTTAATGTTAGAACTTACTCTGCCTAGAAGTACATAAAAACTGTTGTCAGACTGATTAGAATTGTTAGAATGTGAAGTTAAATGTGGGGAAAACATGGAAAAAAAATACCGTTGAATTATAAAGTATACAAACATCAAAAATCATATCAATTTATATAAATAAATGTAATTTTAAAATGTTAATAAAACGCAGAAAGATTAAGTTAACGTTAAAAAGACTAACATTAAAAAAGCTTTGAACTCCAAATTTGTCTCCATATTTTTGAATAGACTGTGGACCAGATTTACTAAACAGGGCAAATTAGTGTTAGAGCATAAATTTATGCGTGTTGACCTGTAGGCTACATTTTCGACCTTGTGGAGACATTTTTGGTTCTTATGGGGAAAGTAGTTTAGAAATCAGAGAGAATGATTTTGTTTTTTGTTTTTTTGTGAAAATCTAAAAATGCAGAAAGTTTCATGTGAGGGGCAGGTTTAGGGTAACAGGATAAATACACCATTTGTACAGTGCAAAAACCATTAATGTGTAACATATTGACAGGCAGTGAATATGTGTGTGTGCGTGTGCGTGTGTGTGTGTGCAAAAAACCTTTCATAAGAAAGCAAATCATTGTTGTTGTTTGATTACATCTAAATATTAAAATATCTGTCTGTTCCTCTCACAGGATTGGTCGTTTGTTTGATGGCACGGAGCCCATTGTATTGGACAGCCTGAAGCAGCATTATTTTATAGATCGGGATGGACACATGTTCCGCTACATATTAAACTTCCTCAGGACCTCAAAGCTGCTCATCCCAGATGACTTTAAGGTATTTAAATCTTACACTTCATTAAAAAAAAAGCTCAATAAACATCAATCCTATATACTGTCATTCTTTTAATGAAACACTGAAGTAAATGTACTTTGAAGAATAAATACACAGCAACAGCTCATAGTGAGCAGGAGCTGTTCAAAAACAAAATAAAAGTACCATAAGAGTCATAAACAAAGACAAAATTTCATTTCATTCCGTAAGTATCACTTGTGCCATGTTTCTGTGTATCTGTGTGTATAGGACTACTCTCTGCTGTACGAGGAGGCCCGATATTTCCAGCTGCAGCCTCTGCAGGCTGAGCTGGAGCGCTGGCGTTCGGAGCAGGACTCTAGGTACACATCACGCATGTGTGAGTGTGTGGTAGTGCGCGTGGCCCCCGAGCTGGGAGAGAGGATAACGCTCAGCGGTGATAAAGCCCTCATCGAGGACATCTTCCCAGAGATTGGAGACGTCATGTGCAACTCTGTCAACGCAGGCTGGAACCACGATTCCACTCACGTTATACGTTTTCCTCTAAACGGATACTGCCACCTCAACTCTGTACAGGTGGGTGACACCTTAAACACCACTCACACTGTCAATAACAATTATTTATTCATTTGTATAATAAATATTCATTTTTAGGAAGTACTGACCACTTTTTTATTGATTTTTGTCAAAAATGTTAAATAAAAATGTGATGCAGCTGTCCTGATATCATGATGAAGTAAAAAATTCTCATTTAAATAATACAATTCTTGAAAAGAAAACCTTAAGTACACTGTACAAAAATTGGATTTTTATTTGTAATATTTTTCAGATTAGAATACATTTATAGAAAATACAATTTCAGTTTTTTCACACAATAGACATTTATTTTTTGTTTTTCTAAGGGAAAAAAAATCAGCTTATTCAGTTTACAAAACTGTATGCATATATAATTATAATTTAGAAGTTTAAATTTTAGTTTTTTATATATACTTTTTATTATACTTTTTAAATAATGATCAAGAAGTGTAAATTTGCATGTATCTACAGTGTAAAGAGAACAATTGATTGTTACACCACATGTAACCACTTCAAATGAAATCTGCAATCTTTTAAAACAACTTCATCCAGAAACTTCAGCTGATTTTGCATTAGAGACTACAAACGCTGGCCTATGATTCATGTCAGGAATGAATGTACAATATGAGCTCAATTTTTCCTATACTGTGCTCTGTAACCATTTCATACTGTGTGTGTGTGTATATGTGTGTGTCTAGAGGCTGTCTAATCCTGTTTGCTTATTAAATCTTTTGGCCCCTGGCACTTGCCGTCACACTAATGGAAGCAGGAGATTGAGAAAAGTAGAGGCAGAAGACAGGAAAGAAAAATGAGAGAAAAAGAGGGTTGAAGGACAAAAGCATGATGGAAAGTCACACAGTGCAGACAGACAGAAACTTTGACCTGTAAATGAGAGGTTGGAGGGAGGAAAAAAAACAAGGAACAGAAAGATGGTGGAAAACTGTAGATGGAGGGAGGGAGTGAGGGAGATTTTAGTGACGCAGTGCCGGAGAGGAAAAAGAGGAAGGGACATCCTTAAGGCACACTAATGGAATGTGATCTCACAGTTCTGTGGAGCGAATATCTGCAGGACTGGAAGAAACAGTGAGAGAGAGAGAGAAAGACAGAATAAAGCAAGTGGTTTAAGTATCTCATTTTGTTCAGCTGAGAAAGCTGCTGGACAGATGGTTTATAACACTTTCGCTGTGTTGTGTTTCTAACTGAAGACGACAGTGATTTTGTGCCAGAGGTGTTTAATTAAAGGGAAAGTTCACACAAACATGAAAATGCTCACAATTTGTGTTGTTCTAAATCCATATGCTGCTTTTTTCTCTCTCTCTGGGACACAAAATTTGAGTCTTCACAATGTTAATTTCAAACAGTGATTGTTTGTAGTACATCACATCTTCGTTCAGACAAAATAAAAAATTCTGTCATTAATTACTCATCTTCTTGTTGTTTCTAAACCAGTAATATCCTCATCTTTGTTTCGTTCATATGGTTCATCTTCAAAACACAAAAGAGCTTTCTGACCCTGCATAGACAGCAACGCAACTACCACATTCAAGGCCCAGAAGGGTAGTAAGGGCATCGTTGAAATAGTCCATGTGATATCAGTGATTTAACCCTAATGTTATGAAGCTACGAAAATTAGAGATTTTTTTTTCTTTTGTTGAATGCAGTTCACTGCCTTTTTGGCACCATTTTAAACTTCTCTTGGGTTAAATTCAGTATTGCATTCATTAATATCCACTTATGTAAACTTGCAACTTATTAACCTTTTAATTTCACATTTAAAAAACTTAGGGTTTGATCATATCTAAATATTTATTCAATTGCAAAACTTAAAAATAAGTAAGCAGGTATGACCTGCAGTATTTTTTGGAGAAACTAGTAGATACATGAATATTTATTAAAAATCCATACAGGTAAACCATGGCATTACAAATGAAAAAATGACAATTATTTTTTTCCAACCACAAAAAAACTCTAATTTAGCTCTTTGCATTAAAATTTAAAGCACTTTTCTCTATTTTAACCTTAAATACTGCACTAATTGTAATATAAGTAATAGTAATATTAGAAAAAAATAATGTAAGTGGTCATTAATGGACCATAATTATTGCACAAATAGTATTTAGTACCAAAAGAAAACAAAAAGAGAAAAAAATATATATGTATATATATTTATAGATGTAATAATCAATGCATGCTATACTGTAATGTTTACCAAAAGTTGCTGCATATACGTGTAAAGTGAAGCTGTCGTATACCCTGCTTAAAACCAGTTCAAATGTATTGACAGTGCTGGTTTGTTTTGAGCTATTGAGCGCTCCGTAACTGAGGCGCTACAGTAAAAAATAAAAATGACACGAAATTGTTGAATAAAGCTGTTGTTTTGTTTTCTTTGCACACAAATAAGTATTCTCGTAGCGTCATAACATTACACCATGTCTACACGTGAATCTGAACGTGTCTCTTGCTGCCTATGGAGGGTCAGAAAGAGGGTCTGAGAGGGTCAGCTCTCAAAAAGATCTTAATTTGTGTTCTGAAGATGAACGAAGGTTCTACAGGTTTGGAACGACATGAGGGTGAGTAATTACTGACAGAATTTAAATTTTTGGGTGAACTATCCCTTTAAAGCTCCACATGATTAGTAAGTACATGTACACTTAGTAAATGAACAAGCAAGTAGTCTTTTTCTTGCATTTGAAAAAATCTAACTGTATCAAGCTGTATAAACACATTTGTAAGTACAGCCTGCAAAGGTTAACAAGAGGATGCTAATTCAGAAGCAATGTCTCTACCCAAAGACTTAAAGGAATAGTTCACCCAAAAATAAAGCATTCTGTCATCATTTACTCACCCTCAAGTAGTTCCAAACCTGTATGAATGTCTTTATTCTGCTGAGCACAAAAGTAGATATTTTTAAAAAATGGTAACCAGGGTGTTTTGGGTCACCATTGACTCCTATAGTATTTTTTTCTTACTGTGGAAGTCAAAGTTGACCCAAAACAGCCTGGTTACAAACTTTTTTCAAAGTATCCTCCTTTGTGTTGATGACAGAATTTTCATTTTTGGGTTTATTATTCCTTTATATTTTTTTGTAGACAAATACATACACTACTGTTTAGTGTCAGCATTTATACACATTAAAATGACCAAACTTGACAGTAAAACCTACTATTTTTACCATGACTTGAGCACCAAACCCAAGCATTTTAGAATAATCTCTAAAAGATCATGTGACACTGAAGACCGGAATAATGGCTGCTGAAAATCCAGCTTTGCCATCACAGAAATAAATTACATTTTAAAATAATGCAATCAAATAAATGCAGCCTTAAGAGACTTTTCAGAACCATTATAAAGCTCACTGACCTCAACCTTCTGAACACCGGTGTATATTAATTGTTTACTGTTGACAGAACAGGGTAATCATTTTGTGTGGGATTTTTTGTGTTCATCAGGTTCTGGAGCGACTGCAGCAAAGAGGTTTTGAGATTGCTGCTTCTTGTGGAGGTGGTGTGGACTCAACCCAGTTCAGTGAGTACGTTCTGAGGAGAGAGATCAAACGAAGTCACCGCGGGGTCACGACCTCCGTCATTCGAATCAAACAGGAACCGCTGGATTAGCAGCCCACTCTCACAAAAATAAACTGGATATGGTATTTTGAACTGAATATAAGGGATGTTTTGATTTATGTTGTAATCCTCCGAGACATTTTTTTCATTGGTACTGTCCCTAAATAAACAGTTTCATAATAAGGAAAAATAATGTTGAAATTCAAATGGGAACTTTTTTTCTGAGCGAGTGGTCTCCATTTGATTTTCTGTGTGAAGGTTTGTTTTAAAACTTCAAGACTGCCAGACTGCACTTTTGCTGGATTTGTCTTCACCATGACAGCTAGGAGTGGAAGAGGCTAAACTAATGTTACACTCTATACATGACATCCTGTAAGAATTTCAGCTGCCATACTTATTTAATAAGCTGTTTGATGAATAATTTATGTTGCTAATCTTCAAGTGTTTCTCTCATAAATAGCATATCACACCAGAGAGGAATAGCAGCTCTAATTAGAAGAATACACACACATAGGATAAATCACAGCTGTGGGTTTCTGAGGGATCGTATAACTAGACGAACCCTCCTTTTGTCAAACACGGTCATGAAACTGAATAATCTGAAATATTTCATTAATAGGTATATTTCTTTCCCCAACTCTTCTTTTTTTTTTTTTTTTTTTAGCATTTTAACAGACAAGTTCAAACACAAAACTGTCAAATCAATCTGACTTTTTTTTTTTTTCTTAAAAAATACTACACAAAAAAATTGATTTTTTTGTTTATCATAAATATACAGTGTCTGGCTACACTTAAAACTGGTTTATAATCCATGAGATTAAAGTTTGAGAAGAATGTAATGTGACATTGTTAATAAAAGTTTTGAAAAATTACCAAGACTTGTTTATTAAAATGGAAAGTATGCCTTCAATATAACGCATTAGTTTCAAGGGGTTGTCTTTTGACTTGAAGCGAACAATATTGTCATTAAATTAACTTGCATGAAAAAAATGAACACAAATATATTTATGTTTTGTCCATCAACTTAACTTTCACGTGCTCATTTCAACAATTGGCTGTTTCAAAACGGCCGATTATTGAATTTAAGTTACAATTTTATTGGTTGGATCTTTTGAATCAATACGCACTTAACTGAACGAGTCAATTAAGAAGTTTGATTCAAAGCGAGATCCGGAAAAGCACTGAACGAAGCATCATAACCGAACAGCTCGGTTCTTTTAATGAATCGGTTGAGTGATTCACTTTCTCAATCACACACAAAAAAGACATTCGCTTGTCGCCAACTGCCGGTGGTTTAGCGTGCAGAAAAACTCAATGAACGAACCGATGAATCACGAAGAGTTGAATTCAAATGATTCGAATCCTTGGAATGATCAAAAAACTCCACCTCCAACCATTAAAACGGCCAACGTTACATATCCGTAGCGTCGCCTGCGTATTTGTAGATGTAAATTTGATTATTCGACCATATAGATGGGAAAAACTTTCAGGTTTATTCTCGCTAACGTTATCCGTGTTTAACACATCTAAATAATGTCGGAAACATCGAGTTCAGATAAATTAGACGATGATCATTCTCGCTCGCCAACAAAAAACGAAGAAAACAACAACGACACGCAAAAGAGCAACATTAAGGAGCCTTTGGGAACTTCACAAACCGTATTAGAGAATAAAAAAGAGGTGTCAGACTCAAATGCTAATGCTAACACCTCTGAAAACAGCAAACCGTATTTAGCGTCTCCTAGCGGGGAAAGAGAGCAGCCAAAACCAAAGACAGAGACTGATTCATCAAGCTCTGTAACAATCATAAGCTCCAGTTCAGGCTCATCTGAAGCTGCTCCAAAGATCATAGCAGGCCCTGCACAAATCAGATCCGCCACACCAGTGGTTGTAGGAGCCAGGGTGGTGACGTCTAATGTTCAGGGACCAGGGGCCACCAGTTTGGCGCTGGCTCCTCAGCCTGGAAGGGTCTGCTCTGTAAGCTCCGTGGCCATAAGCCAGCCCAGGGTCACCACACTGACCACAGCCAAAGGGGCAGTCATGACATTGCCAAGGATTTCCACCCCATCACAAAGTGTCCCTATGACACGCACCCCTGTGCCACTTCAGCTGCCTGCCAACTTCCAGGTCCCACAAGGTGAGTTTACGTGTGGGTCCACTGTTTCATTTCTTGGACTGTAATACTGTGCTTAACCGTCAAGCCTACTTATCAGTCTTGGCGATGCCTTACTCTCTCTCCACTGCCTCTGAAGGAATGGTGTTAATCCGCAGTGACAGCGGGCAGTTGATGTTGGTATCTCAGCAGGCTCTGGCCCAAGCTCAGGCTCAGGGAATGCTGCCAAAACCAACCAGTGCCAGTGCCTCTGCTATAGTTAGACCCCCATCCTCACAGGTGTGTTATTCTGCTCACTTAGTTTTAATGCTGGTAATAAAAACAAATCAGTTATGAAATTCGTCATACTTAACCTTTGACCTGAAATGTTACATATTCATATTTTATATTTTAAATATTAGCATTTGTCTGAAAATATATTTTGGAAAAAATATTAATACTATTAAATTTTAATTATAGAATATATTTAAGTTTTATTAAAAACATGTATATTTATAAAAATAAAAAAAAAATTATCTTACAATTCAGACCTGGATATGAAATTAGAATTGTAAGATATAAAAGGAAGGCCAGAATTGTGAGAGAAGTCGTAGCAATTACGTTGTTTTTTTCAATGTGGGAAGTCAGAATACAAAGAATAAAGTCTGTATTGTGAGAGAAAAAGCCATATCTTCTGTGGAGATTATGAAAAGAGATAATTATGTTAGAAAACATGCCATATTTAATGCTTCCTATTTGTTACAATATACACTACCGTTCAAAAATTTGGGGTCAGTAAGATATTTAATGTTTTTAAAGATGTTTCTTCTGCTCATCAAGGCTGCATTTATTAGATTAAAAATCCAGAA
>JAUMHE010000075.1:7702385-7712609 GCA_032359235.1 Enteromius mattozi
GCAAAAGATAGAAATAACCCACTTAAAACCAATTTTTGTTGCTGAAAATACTAGTGGCCTAAGACTTTTGCACAGTAGTGTATATGATGAAAAAATATACCGTGTCTATATTAATGAAAAATATAAAATATTGTGTATTTGTATGTGTGTTTGTTATAATATTTCTACATTTCTCATTAAGACATTGTATACAAGTATTGAGACATAGTGAGTATTTTTTAAGTTGAGTGTGAGGTTTTTTTTGTTTTGTTTTTTTTAAGGTACATAATACAGTGTATCATTCAATTGTAATTTCTTAAATGCGGGTTAGGCTGCATTTTTGGCTGGTTTTAAGGAGGTTTTCAATATTTTTCAACTGTTCAGACTTGGGGAAAAGCTTGAAGACCAGCTAAACCATTGAGCACCAGCGTGTCCAGTCTGACAGAATTGCCCATCTTAAACTCAATATTGCAAAATGACTTAAAACTAACATTCCTGAACGCTGTATTCCTCTATGCTTCACTGACCTCAGCTATAACATTAACAGCTTTTTTTGAACATCGGTGTATCTTTACTCAAAGTGATATTGCATTTCCCTCCATCTCTGTTTGTCAAAGTCTGTTCACCTCCCTCAGCTCTGCCTCTACGGCAAGCATCCTGTCTGTGTTTTTTTTGGGCATATGTTGCGCTGTGTTGTGACACACGAGTGCAGTCTCTGTCTTTGATCAGTGGTATCTCTGACGAGCCTGTTCTGCTTAATCAGTATGCTAATGACTGCCGAGCCGCGCAAAGTTGCCAGAGTGGCAGGAATCCACTCTGCTGCACTGATCAAAAAAGCGTCGGAACAAGGGAGAGAAAGGACGACAGAGGCAGAGGGAGGGAGAGAGGGAGATAGCCAGGAGGTAGGGGGAGTCGTGCGGAGGAGGAGGAGGAGACGAAAAGAGAGAATGTGGAAATGAAAGAGACAGGCTTGGCCTCGCAGGAACTCGGTCCGCATCAGCAGAAAGGGCAAAAATGAGATGGAATTGGAGTGTTTGCAGATGTCTGTCTACTCGGCAAGCGTAACAGACCAACAGGAACAAAGCATGTCTGACATTATGGAAATGAGAAAACAATATAAACAGCGGAGGAAAACAACAAAATCGCCGGATTCCAGCTCGATGAAGACATTTGCCTCTAATTTTACACAATCTCTAATTCTGTCAGGCAGTAAATAGGCCTGTACAAATGCTGAATTAGAGGGGGGGGGGTTCATGTGGTTATCAGACCCACACACAATATGTGCCCACAGAACTTGAATGTGCCATTCACAAAGTTGTACCTATGTCCCACTTCTGACACATTAATGCATTTAAGCTAATTTAATTATGCGTTCAGCTACACTTTATCAGACCTCTCAAGTCCTGAGATGTACTTGTTATCCCACTAGTGTTGTACTGTAACCCCCTGGGTTTTTTTTTGTATATGGGCAGATCTCTGGCTCTCCTGTAAAAAGTTATAAATCAGAAATGTTTGATAAATAAAGAATCAAAAAATATATGCGTTCAGCTAGAAATGAGAGTAGATTATATGAATATTTAGCATTTTACCACAGCACATTTTCTTGGAAATTTACTTTAAAATTGAGAATGATTTCGTGTCAGATTTCTGACAACAGCTAAACGTGTTTGTGTGCACAGGTGGATCTTTGAGTATAACAGAGGTTTGTCCTGGTGTTCTTGAACTGCTCTCTCTGGCAACCCAAGAGAGGCTTCGGGACCTGCTGGAGAAGATAACCGTTGTGGCACAACATCGACAGATTTCTTATAAGGTGTCCCTGCCTATAAAACACAGTAGACAAAATAATACCAGAAACTTTCAGAATTTCTTATTAATCAGTTGATACAGTGCATTATTGCATACATTCACATTTTTACATTGTACCTTTCAGGAATCACATTTCTAATTCATTTTCTTACATCTGTAATTACGCTGTTGAGTCTACCTCACATCTTAACCTAATCATACTACCTTAACCTTATCCCACCTCAATAGCAGCAGAAGTGTTCTGTAACTCAACATCCACGCAATTGGTAAGCTGTACTAAAAAAAAAATCCTGTGACATGTGTATATAGTAAAGACTCCTAATGCAATGTGGAACCAAAACTTTGGCTTCAAAGAAGATACAAGAATTGATCCTCATCATGCAGCATTGATCAGTGCAATTTGATATTATATCTGTCTTTCTAGAACAACTAGTGAGTTGCTGGTCATTTAAGACATCACCTAGGCTGCATTAGCAGGGATAATAACATGGCTGTATTTTTTTCTTTTTTTTAAAGATACAGAGCTAAGTATTACTTAATTTGATGATCCTGCGCTAAAGACTTTCAATAGAAACTGTCCATAATGTACAGGGTTTTTTTATACCGCAAAATAAAATCAAAATCACTTATCAAAATAACAAAAGCAGTAAACGTGTTCAAATGTATATTCAAAATATATAATTTAAATTTTCTTACATGTGAGAATAGAATAAATAGTTGTAACCTGCTTCAGAAAAAGATGTCATATTTTATGGCTTCCCTTAAGGAATAATAACTTCTTAACCTTACTAATAGTTGTCAAAAGTAAAAGTGCTACAAAATGCACAAAGTGTAATGGGCTGTTTTTGGAATCAGCACCATAAAATGGAAATCTTTGCTATGCCTTGATCTTCATATGCAGTTTTCTGACCCTCCATAGACAGCAATACAACTGAAATTATCCCAGATCCACAAATTTAGCAAAAACATCAGTAATGGAGGGTCAGATTGCTCTCTGATATCATCAAAAATATCTTAATTTGTGTTCCGAAGATGAATGAAGGTTTGGGACAACATGAGGGTGAGTAATTAATGACAGAATTTCCATTTTTGGGTAAACTAACCCTTTAAGTGTCCATTTGAAGTGCACTTTGCAATCTCAGTGGAGGTAGTAGGATATTTTACATACTGTTCTTTGTGCAATACATCGTAGGGAAGCAAGCATATGAAGATCAAGGCATAGCAGAGATTTCCATTTTATGGTGCTGATTCCAAAAACAGCCCATTACACTTTGTGCATTTTGCTTTGTGCATTTCCTATCCATGAGGCTATGGGAGAGGAATTGTGAATGACATTGAAGCAACACAAGAAGTCATGTGACAATCCAGATAAAATTCATATATCACACATTCATATAGAACATACTTTTTTTAAAGGCAGCAAAGTATTGTTTTTCCCGGAATTACACTGCAATGTGTCTTGTTGTACTCTAATGTTTACTGCGGTGTATGTTTCCTGTGGTGAGGATGATTGGCGCTACAGCCAGACCAATGACACACGCTCTCAGCTGAAGTTCCTGGAGCAACTGGAAAGACTGGAGAAACAGAGGAGGGAGGAAGAGGAGCGAGAAGCACTGCTCCGCATTGCCCGGGTAACTAGCAGACACAAAAAAAGAGCAGAAAAACACCTGGAATCAGTCTCCATTTGAAATGTACTGCTTTTCCCCTCTATGTGCACACAGAGTCGCGCAAACAGCGAAGACCCAGAGCAACAGCGTCTGAAACAGAGAGCCAAAGAGGTAAAAGGATTTTTATGCATTGGTGATAATAAAAATACATACGTCCCTCCTCCACAACCTGTTTTTCATTCCTTCTGCTCCCTTGTATAACAATGAGGACGATCAATACTCTTCATAAAGTCCCATTTGTGCCCCACATAGACAAATCCACACACATACATACACATACCCTGGAGACAAGGCTCTCTAATTGGGGGCTCATTTTAATTGAGTCTAATATTGGGTCTGGAATTGAAGCCCGCAGCTAAACAGGGAACAGAATGTAATGAAAGCCCTCTGGATGAGTTGTGTGTCTGTTTACAAGGTAACGCTCATCTAGTCGTGTGTTAGAGAGCACCTAACGTGTTTGTGTGTTTTGCACAGGCCTCCGACTTGGGTTCTTTGTCATAGTCTATCAGTAAAATCAATAGTGCTAAAATGAAAGATTCATCACCAATAACAGCTTTCCGTTTTGTTTTTTTTACAAACATTCCACATGGATTTGGGTGAGCCAATGGAAATATCGATTTGATTTTTGAGTGCCTGTCAAACGCACATTCCCTCTTTTTTGCCCTTGTTTAGATGCAGCAGTTGGAGTTGGCACAGATGGAGCACAGAGATGCAAATTTGGCAGCGCTGGCAGCCCTGGGGCCACGTAAGAGGAAACCTCTGGAGGGTCCCGGCTCAGGGGCCAGCCAGGTACCTGCACATGTCTATACCGTTTTCCTGAATACTGTCTTAATACTTCATTCTGTGCAGATGTGTAGGAAATGTTTACATATGTGTTCAAAATCAATCGCATATATAAACAGTCTGTAGAACAGAGCTTTCGGTCATTTTTATATTTCTGTCTGTATTTAGACAAGCTGTTTTGGGTTTTATTAAGTGCACGTGTAAGTCTTCCTGTGTGGCTTTATGAAATTATGCATTTGCTCTTATGTCAGTAAGCTCCTTTAGAAAGGGAATTGATATATTGTGTTTAAGGCCACCACTAACTGTCCACCAAATGCATCAATCTCTGATTGACTTTTTCATGCTATAAAATTGGTTGATACTGATTTTAAGAAGTTAGTACTTTTATTCAGCAAAGATGACAGTTTTTTGCATTGATTCCACAATAATATTTCACAACTCCTTGTTCAAGCTCTTTTTCTGTCCAGGCTGGACTATTGTAATGCTCTCTTGGCAGGTTCTACAAGCCAGTTCTATCAAACCTTTACAATTAATCCGACACGTGACAGCAAGATTTATTTTTAATGAGCCAAAAAGAATGCATGTCACACCTCTGTTTATTTATTTGCACTGGCTACAAATAGCTGCTCCTATAAAATTCAAGGCATGGATGGAACGACCTGTCCAATCAATCCAAGCAGCTGAATCCTTAGGTATCTTCAGGAATTGGCTAAAAAACATCTCTTCCATCTTTATTTGACCTCTAACTCTAGTAATCTCTGTTCTATTCTTCTAAAAACAAACAAACAAAAAAAATTCTTTTGTTGATTTTGATTGCTTCCATTGTCCTCATTTGTAAGTTGCAATTGGATAAAAGCGTCTGCTTAACGTAAAATGTAATGATATTAATCAGCAAAACTTTTTTTAATATTGTTAATAAGAAGAAATGCTAATATTACAAATGCAAAATCAGCATATTAGAATGATTGCTGAAGGATAAAATTATTTAAAAATGTAATTTAATTCACAATATTACTGTATTTTTGATCAAGTAAATGCAGCGTAAGGGAGTTTTAAAAAATCTTACCGACCCCAAATGTTAGGTTGGTAATGCACTGTTTATGCCTAAAGGGGAAGGAGTTAGCTTTATCTGTAATGTACCGGGTGGTCTTGTTAGTGATTCTATAAAATATGAGGAAAAAAGGACAAGGAAAGATTGAACAAAAGACCAGAGGATTTTATGTTAGTTTAGTTTAATTAGTTTTTACATTTGTGAATTCTTTTTCCTTAAGGCAGTGAAGAATGCTAATAAGTGAAAAGATGGTTTTGAGTTTTTGTGTGCTTAAATTACACAGGCCTTTTAGAAAAAATGCCTCTGCCTAGGGAAGTCAGTGTTTGCCTCATTTTGAGGTTTCGTCTCTAGTAGAATAAGCATCTCTATAAAGAGCCAGTGCAGTTGGCAGGAAAAGAAACCGAGGTTAAAAGATGCCAAGCTTGTGTTTTCAAAGTTAAATTATCTGCCGCAGCATTTATTTGTTCATGTCTGTCTGTATGTACATACCTAAATCTTCCTCTTTATTACACTTTATTGTTCCAGAATTAAGGTGAGTTTATTCTGATTGATTTTTTTTTTTTTTTTCCGAAAGGACAATAAACTATTTTTAGCTCCCCTTCTGAAAAAGCACGTAATTATATTAATTGTGCTTGAGTAGCGTGCTTAAGTATATTTAAGGGTGCTTTCACACTACTTTTGGTGCACACCTGAATTCGATTGATGCCAGATTTTTATACGTTTAGATTTTGTGAATGCAGTCTTCCAAACTCGGTTTTACTGAAGCTTTTATTTTAAATCAGTGTTTTATTTTATTTTTTATTTTTTTTAATAACATACTAAGGCACGTGTAAATTCATTATGTTTTTAACTGTAGTGGGTTATTATATTTATATTTATATTTTTATATATATATATATATATATATATATATATATATATAGGACACTTTTATCCTTTTTTCCAAGAAAATAGTGTAATAATCATAATTATTAAATAACATTTAATGATGTACTTAAAGTTAGTGCTGCGATTAATCGCATCCAAAATAAAAGTTTGTGTTTGCATAATAAATGTTTGCTTTGTATATTTATTGTGTTTTATATAAATACACACACATGCATGTATTTCAGAAAAAAAGATTGTTTATAAATTACATATATTTATTAATAATATAAATTATATGAATATAAATAGACAGATGTAAATACATGTAAATATTTTCAAAATATGTGCTGTATGTGTTTGTATTTATCTATACTTAATAAATGTACGCAGAATACATCATGTAAAAAAAAAAATTTTTTATTTTGTATGCAATTTAATTGGAATTAATCATTTGACATCACTACTTCAGGAGTTGCTGGGACCCATTAACTTGCATAGTGTTTTTCTCTTCATACTATAGAAGTCAGTGGGGACCAGCAAATAAAAATGAAGTTTTACTTGAGTTGATCAGAAAAGCACTGAATTTTTCATTTAATAACTTTTATTAATTTACATTTAATCTAAACTATAATACATTTGCATTTATTTGGAACTAATGTACATAAAAGTATACTAAGGTAATATCTATAATACACTAATTTGTACTTTCTATAATATACTACTTCGTACATGTACTTTTGGATTTTGTGATGCTATTGTTTTATCAGGTATTGTTTCTAAACTGATTTCATGAGACAAACCATTCAGGTTCATGTGGATCAAAAAAACTTAATCTTTGCGTCTGTCTGCCCAGTTGTTAGGTTCATGTGGGCAGTTTGCTACTCGAGCACCGATTCGAGTCACTTTGAGAGATCTGACCTTCTGCATGGAGCAAGACCCCACATTCAGACACACTCTCCTGCTGTATAGAGCATTTCTAGGCTAGATAAGCACACAAACGCACAACTTCTGAGGTATGTGCTGTGTTTGGAAAAGTTCTTTAGATTACAATGCTTTACCATTTTTCAAAATGAAACTTTTGTTATATTTCTGTGTTCCTGAACTTGTTTTGATGACTGAATTAACTGTTTGTATATATTGACTAATAAGTAAGCACAATAAATTAAACACTATCAGCAGCAACTCAGTGTGTGGATCTTGTATATTTGACCTGCACAGTTGTCAATGTTGTCAAATTCCCAATATTTAGCTTTTTTTCTTATTACAAATGACCTTTTTCTGCTGATACAGTCATGTTGAACTTTCACTGCACTAGTAGTTTGGCGATTGTACAGAGGTCTGTGTATAAGCTCCGGGGCAGTGGATGCCCTGAACAAACCACCACTAACCAATCACACATATACAGCCTTAGGCATCCGAATCCACCAATCACAGCGAGAACAATACTGACCAGTCAAAGCAGGATTCCTCAGCGCCCAAATCAGCCAAAATCAGTTTGAGACTGACTAACCAATCAGATCATGACACAAGAACTAGAGCGGACCAGTAGAAAATACAAACACCCAGAGGGTCCGAAGCTGAAAGAAAAACTGGGCAATAGATAGCCTCCAGAACTCTTGTGCAACAAGATTAAGATAATAAGGGCCAAAATCAACAGATCAGGGGCAGGATGTCTCTCATGATTAGCTGCTGACCGATCATCACTCTTAAATGATTTAAATGGAGGTTAAATAAAGGGTAACAAACAGTATCATAATTCTAGAGTTTACTTCTGTTAGCATCGCCAGTCTTCCTCAACTGTCATGCATGCCTCTGCATTTGTAAGGTGAATGGAAGTTCTCAAAAAGAGCCGCTTTTAATGTATGCCTCGCCTCAGCCTCAGAAACTTAAATACTCTGTGTGCTTGCCTGAGGTACAGGATTCTGAAATATTCCATTACCTCTGAATAATCATGAATGAGAAGCTGGGAGCTAAATATTGATATGCCTGCAGCACTCACAGTCCCCTCAGAGAGCGCGAGCGCATGCTTTTCAGAGGTACACAGCCTCACATGCCAATACAGGCTTAGAAAAGTCAGTGAATGTAGAAAAGAGAGATTTTTAAGCACAGAAAGTCAGTTTACATTGTCACACCTGTAGGTTATCGGGTCGCCATGATTTTGCCAAGTAAGACATGATCCTGGATCAACATTACTGTCCAAAAATATAAACTTATCCCAATCCTTACCCCTAAACCTACCCCTACCCAAAATTTATGCCTGAAATGACAGCTGATTAACAAGGGTATAGAAGCACCTAACCCTGATCATGAGCCTAAAACACATATTTCCAGAAAAATTATCCCTCAAATCTGATTGGTTGATTGAAATGTTGTTCCAGGATCAACAAGGATGTTGATCCAGGAACATCTTGTACTTGGTGAAATCACGCTCACCAGGTTATCACACGTGATTTTCATTTTGAGTGTTAGAATGAGTCGCTAGCACATTGCTGCTGTAGTTACATACACACTAACATCAAACCATTGAAATCTATTGTGCTTAAAGTCACAATTTCAATTAAAGGAATAGTGCGCCCAAAAATCTAAATTCTGTCAATTGCACACCCTCATGTTGTTCCAAACCCATAAGACCATCACGACTGTTCATCTTCAGAACACAAGGCAAGAACTTTTTTTTTATGAAATCTGAAAGCTTTCTGATCCTCCATAGACAGCAACGCAATTGACATTCAAGGCCCATGAAAGTTAGCAAGGATTTTTTACAAAATTTTTGTGGCATTGGTGGCTCAACCGTGATGATACTCAGCTAAGAGAATACCTTTTGTGTGGAAAGAAAATAAAAATAAAGACTTTATTCAACAATTTCTTCTCTTCTGTGATGAAAGTACCTTGATGTGGTAGTACCCTTGCTCTCTATGGAGGGTCTGGAAGCTCTCGATTTCATCAAAATCTTAATGTTGTGTTCTGAAGATGAACAAAGGTTTTGAACAACATCAAGGTGATTGACAGAACTATTTCTGAAACTGGTTCCTCCAAGATGGTTATTTATTTGTAAATATGACACTTGTTGCAAGTCACGTGTTCAGAATCAAAATATTTCCGACTCAACCTGCTACGTTCCTAAAATCAGATGTTTGTTGCAAAATCGTGCAACACCGCTGTCTTTCAAAACACACGCACGGTGTCAAAGCCGGTTTTAGTCCAATTAAAGGAACATGCCACTTTTTTTGGAAATAGGCTAATTTAACTCTGGAAATTAAACAGTTGAGTTTTACCACTTTAATTAATTCAGCCAATCTCCGAGTCTGACTGAGCACTTTTAGCTGCAGCTTAGCATAGATCATTGAATCTGATTAGACCGTTAGCATCTCGCTCAAAAAATATTTTTCGTATTTAAAACTTGACTCTTCTGTAGTTACACTGTGTACTAAGACCAACTCTGGGGACTATTTTCAGCACTGCGTAAGCGCCTGAAAATGCTGGGGACTATATCATTGCACCTGCTCCACCCAACAGCAGCAAAGGTCCTTGATTATTATGCCGGAATGAAAGTATAGTTCCAAGTCATATCAGCCTAGAAAATCGCAACTTTTCATTTTCCATCAGTCTTACTAACTACACAATGTAACTCCAGAAGAGTCAAGTTTTAAATAAGAAAAATATAGAAACTTTTTGGCCATTTTTGAGCGAGATGCTAATGGTCTAATCAGATTCAATGATCTATGCTAAGCTGCAGCCGAAATTGCTCCGCCAGACCCTGTTGTAGAAAAATTCATGAGAGTGACTTTTCCATGCTTATGTGCTAAGACTGTTGGAGAAAACAGCAGGTGTTAAAAGTGCTGATCAGAGGGGGGGCCTCAGTAATGCCCCCTATAGGGAAATAACTGGGAGTTGGGGGCCCCATGGAGATCAGCTGAATGGATTTGAAAACAGTAGTCTGTTTCTGACCGTTTGAGCAGACACACGCACATTTGTGGCCTGCTGGAGGTCATTTTGCAGGGCTCTGGCAGTGCTCCTCCTGTTCCTTCTTGCACAAAGGCGGAGGTAGCGGTCCTGCTGCTGGGTTGTTGC
>JAUMHE010000075.1:7723462-7741372 GCA_032359235.1 Enteromius mattozi
GTCTGTACAGTATAAACACCATTACACCTATGGAGAGTCCCCATAAAACATGTAAACCCAACATGTGTGTGTGTGTGAGAGAGAGAGAGAGTACAGTGATTACGCATCTCGCGAGCCCCCGGTGGCGCAGCGCGTGTGTGGAGTCATCCCGCTGCTGTAGGCGGGGGCGAGCCCCTTTGCCCGTCATATTAATGTGCTTTCCCGCTATTCCAATCCCCGAAACAGTGCGCAAGTGTTTGCTTGTGTTGTCCTACGTTTGCAAACACTGGACAGCATCTTAACCCGTTTGTGTTGACAGCTGCCGAAGTCCTTTAACATGTCTCGTCGAAAGCAGGCGAAGCCCAGATCTTTGAAAGGTACGAAAGGCTTTACTTGCTTCCTCGTTGTCTTAAGTGAAAAAAATCGCTGAAAGACTGTCATTATTTGCAGATCATTAGGCTGAAGATCAGTCTTTCGGCAAAAATTTTTAACAGGAGACAAACTGCTTTGAGCAGAACTTTTGTTGCATGTTTTGAGTTATGTATTTCCATTGAGAGTCCATTTAGGGTATGTGGTGCACATTAATACAGATTGATTTACTGAAGAATTATCTGGCATGGTAATCAATGTACAGTGATGGTATTGGGCTTCTAGAACAACAAAGTTCCTAATGTAGTGCAACTAAATGGATGTGGTTTTGAATAGCTACATGATAGTAAAATGGCTAATAAACATACTAAATAATGAAATTCTAAGGATTAAATTTAGTAGGGAATGGAAGATGTTACTAGCTCGGTATAAAAACAATAAAGGTGATAGCACAGTCCCAAGCATGAACAGCATGCAATTATTTTAAAGTTGCCTGAGGTTTTCATGTTTGCGAATAAAATCTACTTGTCATCACGTCATGTGGCTCTATTATGACACCTTGAAATCACAGAAAACAGATGCTGGATGGAGTACAAGAAGAATAGAATGAGTAAAGAACAAATTGGTGTGAATCTGTTTCTGAAGCTAATTAAGTTAATGTAAGTTATTTGCTTGTTTAGTTTTCCCTATAGATGCTTCACTCACCCACTTATTATAGTTCGTTATAAGACACCGTGAAACTTAACAATGAAAGTATTTCAAACAGTGCACGCTTTATTAAAAGAGCAAACAGAGGAGTATTCCCCTGCTGGATGAAAAATAGATCTAAATGTTGATTTGTGTACACTTTGCCCTTTGGTAAGGGGTGCCATGCTGCACTTTTGTTGCTATTATTGGGTAGCTGATAAATATAGCACATTAAATGTGAATGGCTTTTGTAACTACCAGTCACTCTTTCTTGCTCACAATCGTTTCTCCACAGGTCAAGACGGAGAGAAAAATACAAAGGAAGATAATATGATAGCGGGGAAAAAACGTTGCTCCTGGGAGAGGAGAAAAGAAAAGGACGAGGAGAGGGGAAGAACTGAAAACGAGAAGGATGAAGATGCTAAAGAGCAGAAGTGTGCAAACCTGCAGCGAGCAGAATCATTCACCCAACAGAGGATGAAGTACTTCCACGATACAGGTATTTATATTTATATTATCCTTCACATTGATAAGCTGTGAATATATCCATCTCTCTGTATCTCTTCACAGACAGATTAAAAGGAATAAAGACCTCTAGGGTTTTATATTCAGGGTTTAGTGTGTCTGCATGTTTGAGTGACCTTTGAATTAGGTATATTTGCAATTCCCTATCTGCACACTTACAGAATAAATCATGCCTTTACAAATGACTTTGGATTTATCGTGTGAAGACACATTTTTATGTTTTTAATATGTTTTATCCCTTAAAGCAGTTACATTAATCCTTCGATTGAGTGTATAATTTGGTACGATGACTTGGGTTTCGGTTTTTGCTTTTGTACATGTTCAGTACTTTAAAGAAGCAGCACTCCATTTGTTCAAACTGTGAATCTGGTCCTCTCACACTGACAGCAATTTTTGTCACAGTGGGACTGTTCATTATGTGGCCACATACCGAGCTAATTACATCTAAAAAAGTGTGAAAAAGAGCATCCTATTCATATTTTTGGTGTTTAGTCTGCTCTTATGAGGCTGAATTATATTTTAACCTGCCAGATTTCAGCAAGACCTCTTGAAATAAAAGAGTTGAATTCTTAACTATAACAACCATTTTGATTATAGTGTACAGTGTTTGGGAAGCTATGTGTTCAGAATTGGTTAGAAAAGTTAGAACTGAAGGTGTCGTGTATCAAAAGCATTGATAAATTAGCTTTTTTAGCTTGTTACGTCCCAACAGTGATGGTGTTGTTGTTTTTTGTTTCAGCAAAAATCTTTTTTCAAATGTTTTTAACATATTTTTCTCTCTTCTCTGTCCATAGCATGTTTTTTGGCTTTGCCTCTTTCCCCTGATCCTTCCTCGCCAGACCATGAAGATGGAGGTGACCTTGGATTCAAGGGAGACACATATAAAAATCATCAGAGGCTTGGTCAGTGTGGGTGGACAACCATTCCTTTGCCTGGCAACAGTTCAGTACCTACTGAAATATCTCAAAAAGATAACAGCAGCGAGACCTTCATAAACAGCAAACAGGCCTTGAGTAATCAGTATGAACAGGGTAATGCTATGTCCTCCCAACATCTCTCTCTTTCACCGAATAACATGGAGGACACTGAGAAAATACAACCTCCAAATTGTGCTGCACAAGATCAGTCAGGCCTCTCAATGGCAGAATGCACCTGTGCCGCCTCACACATGTCCACTCCAGCCACTGCAAATACAGCAGAGATGGCATTTAGGACAATGACTCCTTCTGCAGAAAAGAGAAAGTCTCATTTTGACTCAAACAGCTGTTTAGGAAGCTCCAAAAAGCTTAAGGCTTTTAACAATTGCGCGCATTGTCACAACCACATGAACCCCAGAGCACAGCCCCAACACATGGAAAACAAGATCAGCTCTGGTTCTGAGATCCTGACTTTTCCATCTGAACTATCAGAGCACCAAAAAGAGGCTAACGTGATGCTAGGCCACTCCGTTCTGCTTGAAGCCGCAATCACGGCGGCCGTTCAAACGGTCCTTCAGTGTAGCTTCTGTCCCACTTACTTAAAAGACCTGAATGCGCTTCAAGAGCATGTGCGCCTATCGCACAACTCGGCTTTAATCGAGAACAACGTCTTCTTCTGCTCGCAGTGCTTCCGAGGATTCCTGACAAAGGACACACTAGATAATCACGTGCAGCAGACCCACTGTCTTAAGTTTGATCCCGATCCAGAAGAAACAGCAGAACGGAAGTCTGTGATATTTTGCCCATACTGCACTCATTTGCCTACATTTAACAGTAAGCTAAAACTGATCCAGCATATCAAAAAGACACACAAGAACATTAACTTGATGAACCTTAAAGACGGAAGGATGGCAATGGGTTCGACGTCACCCCAGTCTATCAAGAGTCCGGCCAAAAAAACAGCATTACCTTCAAATGACTTAATCTGTGACCATTGCGGGGCCAAATACAACGATCTGGATCTGTTTCAAACTCACCTGAGCTCCCACCTTAAAAGCATGCTTCCAAAACTTAGGTGTCCAGATTGCTTTAAGGATTTCCCAAACCACGAATCTTTCAGGGAACACACCGCTTCTCATTTTAGCAATACCTCAACGCTCTACATCTGCGAAAGCTGCAGCAAGACCTTCACCAGTGTCAAAGACCTGCACGGACATCTACTCGAGATGCACACCATTGTGTTTTACCGCTGCTCCCTCTGCCAGAAGGTCTTCAGCTCCAAGATGTCTATTCAGGTTCACCTGGCCTCCGAGCACAGCAACAAGAGAAACACGTTCCACTGTACGTCCTGCGAACTGAACTTCAAGAAAGAGCATGACTTGCACCTGCACGTCAAAGAGAAGCATCTTGACAAACAATGCAAGGTGTACTGTTGCATCTTCTGCGCAGAGTCCTTTACCACGGACATTGAGTTGCAGTGTCACATCACCACACATAGCAACAAATACAGTCCCTGTGTTTGTACCCAGACCAGATCTCCCTTCGAGGTGCCCTTACGCGAGAAACTCTGTGCCAAGAGCCAGAGCGCTGAAGGTAACAACGTGACCCCTCCACCTGTCTCCGAACCAGTTGCCAAGGACGGCGCTGGAATGCTGCCAGTGAATAGCGAAATAAGAGACGGTAAGGTGGAATCGCTGTTCGGCTCCGAAAGCAAAGGGAAGGCGAATCTGAACGATCCTATGTTTGCCTGTGAAATCTGCGGAGCTTCCTACACCATGCAGTCCTTGCTCACCAACCACCAGCTGCGAGATCACCACATCCAGCCCGGGGAGAGTGGCACTCTCAAGCGCAAGGTGGAGGCGATCCAAGGGAGCCACAAATGCAAAGACTGTTCCAAGACCTTCTTCACTGAGATGGCACTGTGGGAGCACGTCCAGACTCATCTAGGCCCCACCAAGCACTGCCAATGCCCCATCTGTGGAGAGCGCTTCCCTTCGCTGCTAACTCTGACTGAACACAAGGTCACCCACAGCAGGAGCTTGGACACAGGCAACTGCCGCATCTGCAAGCTTCCGCTTCACAGTGAGGAGGACTTCCTGGAACACTGTCAGAGGCACCCAGACCTGCACAACTCGCTGACAGGCTTCCGCTGCGTCGTTTGCATGCAGACTGTCACCTCCACTCTCGAGCTAAAAATTCACGGAACTTTCCACATGCAGAAGGTCCAGGGTGATGATCTGATCTGCACGGATCCCTCCAGCCTTAATCCCGACCTCAAAACCACCTCGAGCATTGCTCAGCAGGAAACTGGGACTATGAACGAGTGCATTCGAGCATAAACTCAGCGACAATAAGACTAGCATTTCTGTAGTCAGCTGCTGTTCGGCTACAGCTCTCATAGAGAGGCAATAAAAACACTCTCACCCAGACCTCAACAGTCTGAGTCAAGCACGAAGCCTAAATAAAGGACAGCACTTGTAATTAACTCTTTTGAATGCCTGTGATCTTTAAATCATGCATTAAGTATTTATGCCTTAAATGTGTGGGAGAGGCTGTTTTCTCCCGTCCGGTTTTAGAAGTGGTTTCTTTTGTTTTGAGATGCCTGGCAAATGAGTAATTCTCCCAAGTGCAAGGATAATCTTCATTGGACACTTCTGAACTCAGATTTACGACCATATTTGGATCATTTCCTGTATCTTTGTTGCGTTTTAAGATAAATCTTTGCGTTAAGAAATGGAACTGGATCTTGGTGGATCTAGGCAGTAATGAGTTGCTGATGACTGAAACTGCAGATGCGCAGAGGGGCAGAAAAGAGGATGAGATGTGGGCAGTGGGACTTGATGTTCTGAGGGAAAGAGTCATTAGCAGTGTTTAATCAAATTGAAATCTAAGCAGGCCTCTTGGTAAACTTTATGGATTATATGTAGGGCTTTTGGACAATGACATCTGATAATCACAAAACAATTCAAAATTCATGTATATTTATTTTGTATTATGTCTTTTTAGTAAAATATATGCATCACTGCTTTTTTGATATTTTTTTTAGATTTTATTTATGTGTCATGGTAATTGTGCATCTGTATATAATGTTCTGTTGCAGAAAATTAAATTGCTTTTATGCATATATGTGTGTAAGTGGTGTGTGTTTGTATTTTCAGATCTCCATATAGATTTTAAAAATGCTATGGAATCTTACTGGACCAGTGCAGAGGGAAGGACGTTACTTGACCAATGTAGTATATTTTCTATTGAATTCTGTAAAAATGCTAATAATAATAATAAAACATCATAATAAGTTGTTGAAAAAAAAATACAAATCTTAGAGGTTGGCAATCTCTCACTTGATATTAATAAATATGGTATCAAGGTTCAGTAATACATCTGGGCAATAAAGTTTTAACTTTGAGAACAATAAAAGCAGGATTTAACTGCGTTTCCTCACACTAGAGTGCATTTGCTGATCATTTTTAGAAGTACAACTATCCATTTATTTAACAAGTGATTTGTTAATCTATAAAAATACAACTAAATAGAAGCAGTGGATCACATGGTGGCATCTGTGCATGTTTCTGAGAAGGAAAAATGAAGTAATAGAGCCCTAAAGCTGGAAGTCGCCAGGACAAAATGCTGCCTCACTTGGAAATACCCTTCAGTCACCATGACAGCAGCTGGGCTTTGACCGTAGACACAGGAAGGAAAAGCAACATCATTTTTAGTCACGCCTGTCCTGTAAAAATGCATTTTCCAAAAAAAAAAAATTAAATACACCCAGACATACATTTACCAATAAGTGCAGTGTGTTCTAAATCTGTAAATAGAAGTCTATCAGAACCATCACAGGGTTAATGAACTGTCAACTCCAGATTGATTTTATATAATCAGAATACAAATGCTGGTTTATTATTTGTATGCTATAGGCATAGCCATCATCCCAGAAAATGTTTGGGTTAAAACATGAACTTGGTTTTCCTTTTGTGTGTCCAGGCTTTAGGCCAAGATAAAGTCGGCTGTGAAAACATGATGCCGGGTAATGCCCGGACCATCTGTCAATAAGCGTCTCTTGAGTGGGTCGAGTGCAGAGGAGAAATGACTAAAAAGACAGTGCAGTTAGACTGAGTTTTGATTCCAAATATTTAAAGTTGCAGGGTTAAAGATGTACATTAGGTACAACACAATGCCACAGTGAAGTGCCAGTATTGCAAATATACAGTATTAGTCTTACTCTTAAAGTGATAGGAGTGAATACAAATCAAAGCATGGTAAGTCTACAACTGAAAATGAGCATGTTGTGTATGAGAGGTGTTGCCTATGCCTTATCAAAAAATACAGCTGACTAAGATCCTTTATGCTCTTTTAAAAATGTCTGAACCTCTGTCCAGGTGCACTCCCAAGAAACTGTAGGACTATGCCATGTCAACATCCTCCCGGGATGGAAACTAGGGCGCAAGCTTCCTCTTCTTACTGATATCCAACATCATCTCTTTGTTTTTTTAGGGTTAGTCACTAATCATTTGAGCTCTCTCACACATCTCACATATCCATCATCTGAGTACTTACGTTAATGATCCAGTGTTGTATTTAAAATCTGTTGTATAGAAGTAAACAGGAAGTGAGCCAGGATGACACCTTGTCTAGGGCATGGGGTTCAAACGACTCCTCACAGGCAGACATAACCAAAACTGACATATTTTCTCACCTGTTTGTGTTGGTATATGGCTTTTAAGTGTCAGGATTTGCCTGCTCAATAAGTGATAAATTAGTGGAGAAACATTAAACACAAGACTGCAAGGTGAAAGTGGGACAATACTCCCCCCTATTGGTTGAGTATGTGACACTACAAGACAAGTTTAGTTGGACTTTTTTCTCTTTTCTTTTAAACGACGTTGTCAAATATTGGAATAGTATTGGGCATTAGTTATAATACTAATATACCTCTGTACTGGCACTCTACTTGTATTATTGCATTCTATTGTGTGTAAAGTAGATATAGGCCTACTATGTGATTTCACACTCAAAATACAATAGGATTTAAGGTAGGCTAATATAAAATATTGTAGTATAGTCAAAAATACAAGAGAACGAACGCATTAATTTCAGTGAAAAAGCTTTTATACAATTTCGCATGTTCACATAATGACCAGTAGATGGAGCTGCGAGAATATTGTGTGTAAACCTGCTGTTCAAATACATAAGTGGCAAGGTTAAATCAGCAGTTTCCTTTATCTCTTACACAAGCTCCAGGATGAGGCCTGTCATCATCTGAGATAGAAATTGAAAATAAGATGTTATATAACTGAAATGTTATGTTCCAGCAGCTGTTCCTGTTATGATGACAAATACTTCCTAAAAAGGCGTAGGCCTACCTGTTTCAGGACATGTTCATTCATTCCAAGTCATGGCTAGCCGACGATTACTACTAGGCTACTAGCTAACCCTGCTGAAAATACCCCAGCATGCTGGTTAGGTAGGTTTTGAAGCTGGGATGCTGGTCTGGTCCTTTGCTGGTTTAAGCTGGTCTTTTGCTGGTTTATGCTGGTCACTTTCTGGCAAAGGACCAGCATAAACCATCTTAACCAGCATCCCAGCTTCAAAATCTACTTAACCAGCATCCTGTTTTTTTCAGCAGGGAATTTTTGCAAGAATAGTGGATGCACATCGTGAATATGATAAAAGAAAAGAACTGCAATTTTCCGTACTTAAAAAAACGTAAACTGCAGAAATAAAATAGGTATTAGACTGTATACGGATTTGACGGCTCTTAACGTGAAATAGAAGGTGATATATTTTACATGAGATGTTCATGGCACTAAAATTTTTAAGTTTTGAAAGATGAATTCCTGGATGAGAAAGGCAGGTATGTCTGAGTGCCTGAATACAGGATGTTTTCTGAGGAGCCTTGCTTCCTTAATGCATTAATAATTCATGAAACATATCAAGAGGGATACTACGAAAGAAATGGAGACAGAGAATTAGACCGAACAGAACAAAAGGAAATAGCTTTGAAGAAAAACATTCAATCGCTTGGGATTTGTTATAGATTTAGAAAAAAAAGAACTATGTAATGTGTCCGACTTAGTCCAAACAAAGTAAATAATTCACTGCCATTTTTACTGTACATCGTCTATGGACTAAGATAAAGAATGGTCTTAGTGACGTAGTGTAAGCTACATTTCACAGAAACAAGATATTGTTTCACAAGATTGTTTCACAATCTCACACATTTTTTAAGAAATAAGCTGTAGTAGATTATGATGTGTGATGTGCCAAGTGGAATTTATAAACACATGACCACAGACTGAGGCAAGACAGTTACAATTTACACATACAGTTAGTCAGTCGCTCCCGCATTAACAGTTCAGCAAAGAACCTTTACCATCCATTAAAATGTTATTCACACTAAGAATAAATGGTTCTTTTAAGAACTGTTCACTGAAAAGTTCTTTGGGGAATCAAAACTATGGCATCAAAACCTCTTTTTTTCTAAGCGTCAGTCTCATCCAAATGCTCAGCGCATCACAACAGGGGCAGACTCCAACGGAATGATTGTTTGTTATTGGCTGAGGACGGCTGCTGGCTGCTTAATTATTCATTGAGGGAAGGGCCAATTAGGGCCAATCTTGGTAACTGAGTTAATTATTCATTATGTTTACAGTGGAAGGAGAGGGCAGACATGCCAGATGACCATGCATGAGTTTGTCTAGCTTTTAGTTTTGCATCAAAGACAAAAAAATGACATATGCATTTTTTACGCAAAAGTGTGAAGGAGGAAGGATGCTGAACTGCTGCACTGGCTTAACATTTAATCAAAAATAGATTTATATTAGTCAGCTTTTTTTTATCTTTCAGAGCACACAAATAGGTCAACACATCAAAGATAGTTTTCATCTACCCAAATTTTAATCATCAGACCTTACAAACCAACAGTTCTCAATATTTAATGCTGAAACTACTTATTTTATTCACTTATTTCAGCAGTTTTTTAAGTGTCTGTTGAAATATTTTACTCTTAAAACCATAATTAGTCCATGCCAAATTCATAGATGTGCTTCTCTTGTAATCTTGCTATTTACAGTTTCTTTAAAGAGTAGCATTATGTGCAAATTATCAGTCATAATTTACTGGTGACTTTATGAGAAAAGCTTGACTGCAATTTATTATGGTCTTGTTTGCAAAACTAAAACCTGTGAAAATGGGACAACTGGGAAAATCAAGCAAGATAAGAGTGTTACACCTAAAAAAGACATTGTCCTGAAATTCATTGAAATAACATGAAAACAAAAATAATGCCAAACACATCCATTATAAAATCTTATAAACACACACACAAAATAATTTAAGGAAATGTGTTT
Source organism: Enteromius mattozi (assembly GCA_032359235.1). Classification (NCBI taxonomy): domain Eukaryota; kingdom Metazoa; phylum Chordata; class Actinopteri; order Cypriniformes; family Cyprinidae; genus Enteromius; species Enteromius mattozi. Next base: position 7,733,289 of record JAUMHE010000075.1, read on the forward strand.
GTACATAAAAAAACTTGCCAAAGAACACTGTCATCACTAAACGACATGCAGTTAAACACAAAACACTGAATCTGTATTACAGTAAATTATGTGTTGGGAACATAAAAAAGTATTGCTGCACGTCGGTCTGTTCACACTACTCACCGTTTGAAGCTTTATTACACACAAAAGGCAATCACTTGCCACACTCTCAGAAAAAATCAAGTATTTTTAGGGGCACAACGGCTTGTCACTGAGGCAGTACATTAAAAAGGACACCTTTGCAACTTATTTACCCCTAAATGATTCATAACAGTACCATAAGTGTACATATTCCTATTAAGGGTACAAATACTCTACATAAGGTACTGCAAAATGTGTTTTTTCTTTTATTCCCGAAGGGTGCATGTTAGCACCTATATGGTACAAAGATGTCCTTTTGAGGGTTCTGTCCCAGTGACAAGCCATTTTACCCCTAAAAGTACAAATTTTGCACATTTTGTCTCTGACAGTGTGAAACAGCAAGCTTTAATCTGATTGGCTTGTTACACCGTATTAGATTGCAGCTGCACATTCTCTGCAGTCCACTCAGAATCAGAAATCGTTTACAGTAAATCGGCCCCTGGATTCGCCATAATTTGCCCAGTTTGTAGCACCAAATCTGTGATCAGTTATCAGGCAATGAGTAGCAAGTAAACAGAATGTTATCCCACATTATGTCTGGAAATTCACTGGTATTCATACCTTTTGTATGAGCAGAATTAGGCTATGCGCAATTTCTGCTAATATTCTGTTCTGCAAACTTCTTTCATGTACAGTATCAGTTATCTTGATATGATTGGTTTTAGATAAAGGCCATGCCAAAACAAGACGTGATGTGAGTCACTTTCAAAAGTGGGTCAGATTGCCTCTTCCTCTGTTGAGTTTGTGCTTATCAACACAATCTGGAGAATATGCTCTAGATAGGAGTTCAAGGTGTTCAGAAGCTGCAGCTCAGATGGGCTGTTATTGAAACTGTTGACGGAAGCAGAGGTGTGAGAAGACCATAATAACAGGAAATACCTTTTTTTATTTTTTTTGCAAGGTCTATCAAGATCAACAGATCTCTTCTAAAATCTTATCATGCAGTGGGGCAAATTGTCCTCATCTGATCGCCCTTTGCCGGGACGGGGTCTGAATTGCTTTTGGAGCTGTGCATGTTGTGCTGGCTGCTGTGCGTGGAGTGCTGTCCCAAGCTGACTTTGTTACACAGCGATGCCATGCTTCTTCTGATCTCCTGACGGATATTGTTGCTGGAGAGCACGTAGAGAATGGGATTGAAGGCGCTGTTGAATGTCGACAACCCTAAAGAGATTTTGTAGGGCATGTAGATGTGCTTTTCAAAGTGACAGTTCTCTTGCAGCTTTGGGAAGTAGAAGGTGATGGCTCGCAGCAGCAGGATAATGTGGTACGGAGCGAAGCAGATCAAAAACAGCACCACCACAGCCACAGCCAGATAGCGCACCTTCTCTTTCTGATGAGGCTGGAGGCCCGTACTGGCCTGAACGTTGGCAAGAATGGCTCTATTGGTGAAGATCAGGATGGCAAGTGGGATAAAAAAGCCGATGCAAACGCGAGCGTAGCTGAATCCCGTAACTATCGCTGAGTTATGGGTGGGCTCAAAGCAGCGGCGCTTTCCTTCAGCAGCGTTGCCTTCAGACATAATAAAGACGGGCACGTGACCCAAGCCCACCACCATGTAGATGGAAAACGCTACTAGAGCGGCGATGCGTTTCTGGCGAAGGCCCCGAGACTCGATGGCGTAGACCACCGCCACATAGCGGTCGATGGACACGCAGCACAGCAAGAAGATGCTGATGTACATGTTGTTGAAGAACACAAAGCCGGTCACTTTGCAGGCCAAGGAGCTCCAGGGCCACACGTGGTTTTCATTGATGTACACCGTCCACAAAGGCAGCGTGAAGAGGTAGGTGAGGTCGCACACGGACAAGCTGAGCAGGTAGATGCCGAGGACGTTTTTATGACACACCTGGTGGAGGGTGAGGTAGACCGTGACCAGGTTGGCTGGCAGGCCGATGATGAACACCACAATGTAAAGCACCATCAGAGGAACGCGGTCGTCTTCGTAGGATATTTCACAGGTCACATTCTTGCTCCCGTTCGTGGTCGAAAAGATGCTCGGGGACACTGTGGATGAATGCATCATATCTGGGGGAAAAATAAAGAGAGAGAGAGGAATGAGAATGAGGGGTGGAACATACTTGACATTGAAAGTGGCTGTTTTAATCATTTCTTCCCTGATTTTAGTTTAATCGTGGCCAACATGTACTATTTTGTTCCCTTGATTATTGAAATAGCATGCCACATTTTAGTAGATCATTCTCTTTATTGTAATTCTTCTTGAAGTCATGTGAATAAATTTTTAGGTTATGTAAAAAAACAAAAAAACAGCTAAACAAAAAACACAGTATAGGTACAGTTAAAACTGTAGAAAATTATAAAATAATTTAAAAAATGTTCTGTTTTTCTCCAGTATGTGAAAGGCTTTGTAGAATTAAAATAAAAGGTTTAAAATGGTATACAATAAAAAAAAATAAAATAAAAATACAACTTATAGAAAATAGAAAATAAAAGTCCTGAGTAATTTTTTTTGTTTGTGTACACACATTATATTGTTTTTTTTCCAGCATGCATAGGGCTCTGTATAATTTAAGTGAAAAAAAAAACCAATGCACACATTTCAAAATAAAAAATATTCCATTCAAATTCAAATTTCACAAATAAAAATGCCAAAAGCCTTAAATTTAGAAAATAAAGTAAAATAAAAATAGGAGACACAAAAAAGTAAATGCCTGTTTCTACACACTAAATGTTGAATACAGTGTACTACTACATTGGGCATATCTAATAAAATAAACAATTGAGTTCCAGAGATGTTATTTTTAAAGCCCCCCCCCACGCCCACCAACACACACACTTTATTCTTTACGTCTGTTTATGTATTTTATGTATGTTATGGTATTTTCCAAAAAGGTTGCATGAGACCAGAATCTCAATTAATATCCACAGACTTTTTTTGTGCAATCTGGGGTTTGTACCTAAAATCCTTATTTCACTCTTGCTTTGATTCAATAATCATACTGAGTGATCCAACATATGCACAGACAACGAATTACATAACTAAGGTGACAGTTTGGCACAGATAAAAGTAGTTTCCTTTTGACCTGACCACTGATCAGCGGCTAAACGCTCAAACTTTCCTATCTAACCGCACGACACTGAATGTAGTGTTTCAGTGTTCCTGCCATGTCTCATCCACAGTAAAACAGCCCCATTCCCCTTCATCTCCACACAGCACATTCTACCACTCCCTACACTTGCCCCAACTAGACAAGACAGCCACTGAAATATTCATAGAGACCCCATCATCCACGGGGAGAGTGGGAAATAAAACCAACATGTGAATCAGAATGGAAACATGTTAGTGCATGGAAACCACATTTGTTGCTAAATGAAATATACGAATCAGGCAGTAATTGAGTAAGCTGTTTTAAAGTTCAGGAGAGTGATGACAGTTAAACCAGAATAGGTTTATGCAGATTAGCTGACTAAGAGTCACTCCCTTTTTTTTGTACTCGCTTCTTGCTTCACTGAGAAAAAGCACAGACCTTGCACATGAACTCTACAGAGAATTGACCAAGTAGATAGTGCAAGTCCTCCATTTGGCCTAATGACACTAACAAGAACAGCTGGACTGGCAATAATGTCACCGATGGAAAGACACGGATACAAAGACAGTGAACGGACTAACAACATTAGTCTTCATTGTGTTCTGTGACCTCCTTATAGTCATTAAATCACTGTACGGGTGTTAAGACAGACACTGTGACTTTTGGATCAGATGAAACCTTTTATTTCCTTGTCCCATATCATTAGTGTCAAGACACTGGCGATGCTCAGTCAAGTGTATGAGACCTTTATTTTTAGATGCTGCAAGCATATTCAGGCAAACAAGCTCAAACATGATCCTCTACAGCAAGAAGATGCCAAACATACCATTATTTATTATCTGAAATGTATATTTTATTTATCATAAGTGCACTTAAAATGTAGCAGAACAGAAAATAGGCTATATATATATTTTGACTTTAAATTAAACTGACATCTTCATTAAATATTCATGAGTCCTTTGTTTACTGCTGACAGCGAAATCAAACCATTCCAAACCTTTCAAGTAAAAATTATGATTATTATTGTATTTGGTTATTAAATTTGACATTTAACACATTTAAACCTCATATGATTCCCTGAAGATAGGGTTAGGGTAAGAGGTTAGTCTGCAGAAAGGAAACCAACTATCAGCCAACTTTCAAACTAATGATCTGCTAGGGATTAATTAAAATAATCTTAGTTATTAATTAATAAACCTAACAATTAATACACTTTTGTAAGATAGGCTATATTAAAGTGTTTCTGAGGATTTTTTTTTCCAGGTTAAAATGGAAAATTCCTGCTTTAGATAATTAAAACACATGGCCAGTCAGGTCACATAGTACATGTGAAAACACACATCTTGTTTTTAGATTGTCATGCACACAAAACAAACCAAAAAACAAAACAATGAAGCTTCTCGTTGCGTAAAAGCAAATAGGACATTTTCTATGAATGTATAAAATCACGTGGCTCTTACCTCTAAGTGGTGTAAAGAATGTGTCCGCTCTTCATCCATAACCACTGAAATTACAGTAGAGTAGCGCAGCGCGTAATGATAAGGGGCAGCACGCGCGCGCACGAACATCTCTAAGCCACACACGATCACGTGACCACCGCACTTCTGCTTTCTGTAGCAGCAGAAGGTGCCAATAAGGTGCTTTGAATGAATGAAAAGGGAGAAAGAGCTGACGCAAAACTTGTTTTAGCATCATCTGAGCGTTGTGGGTTTGTGTACGTGAGCGGATCTACGTCACTCAGAACACACAAGATGCTCAAAAGATGTATATCATTAGGATTTGATTACTGCACATATATTAAACCTATAACTTGTCAGTATTTAAATAATATTAGTTTTCCTGTTTCACACTACTACAGTAAAGCGAACCTAAACCACTTATTTTAATAGAGTACTATGAAAAAAACTTAAAATGGAAAAATAAAATAAAATTCACAGTTAAGTTGAAGTTAAACTGAAAAAAAGTCTGTGGTAAGATTTGACCACAGCATTTCTGAAACTCTTTACACATTTATTTTTACACTTATAGCACAGTTGGTTATATTAGTTATTCAGCGTTCTTGAAAACAGCCTAATCTAATGTTTTAAAATAGAAAACATGTCGAAACATAAAGGCCATTACATAAAAACATGCCTCCGTGTGTAAGAATTTCCACTAGAACTAAAAGTAATCATCAATTGAATTATTAGTCAGTGTTTCTTTTGTTTTTTTTAATAATCCCACATTCTTGTCAAGATCTCACCTTTTCTGGGTACCTTAGATGTCTACAAGAAATGTGTAAGAGTACTGTTTTTAATACCCATTAGAAAGTTTAGAATCTTCAATTATTATATATATATATATATATTAATTATAAACACTAGTTTTGGATTTAGCTAATAATTTAAAATGACAGAACAGGACAATTTTAAAACATGACGACATAAAATATAAAATAAATATTGAATACATTTTGATTCAAATAAACGAATCTTGGGTTTTAGTAGAAGTTGGTGTTTGGCAGAAATATACACTTCCAGTAAGTTTGGGGTTGGCACACTCTCAGAAATAAAGGTACAAAAGCTGTCACCGGGGCGGTACCTTTTCAAACTGTACACTTTTGTACCTTTTAGGTTCAAATATGTACACTTTAAGTCATAATATGTACCTTTAAGGTAACAAAATGGACACTTTAGGTACAAACACCCACCCTAGTGACAGTTTTTGTACCTTTATTTCTGAGTGTATACACTTTTCTTTCTTTTTTTTTACTCATTTATTTAGTAAGACGTTTCTTTTGCACACCAACTATTTAATCAAAAATTCTTTAAAACATTGCCATTAAAAAAAAAAAAGCTTTATAATTTAACTTTTTTTTTTAATTAGTTTTCCTGCGTTATCAACATTTAATTTATAGCAGCCATCTCTCCATTCATCAGTGTCACATGATCTTAAATACGACACTTGAGATTTTAGTTTCCAAAACCATTGTTACCATTAATGGCTTCACCTCTGACTATTTCGGTGTTGTACAAATATTACGGCTATGAATTTAAGCTGTATAAAGTATACACATATTTACATCTATACATGAAAATACTGGAAATCCAATGAAAAAGGTCATGTGACACACGATTTATCTTAAAGTGAGTGAGTAAATGACAGTGGGGAACTTCCTGGCTCATACTGATACTGTGCGCTGAATTTTGCGGTTATAAATCATCCTCTGTTTACAGAAACTGTGTGGTTACCCAATGATCCTGTCAAACCATCTTCAACAGCTTTTTTCTCATACAAAATCTACAGTAAGGCATTTACCAGAAAACCTGTAGAAACAGTTCAGCATCATTATTTTTAATAATCAAATAAAAAAGAGAGGGTGAGGAATGTTCAGAAATTCATACACGGGCAAACAAAAATGTGTGAGTGGAGAAAGAGCATGTTGTTCACTGATAGCCTCCCTTTAGAAATGTTCACCTATCGAGTTGGCAGAAGGACACTTGGCAGTTTAATCATACAGAACAAATAAATTTGCAAAAGAATCACTCCGAATCACTCCAATGGTTCTCTAAAATGTTCAATGGCTGTGAGGACCTCAATTGCGTTTGTTCAGGATCAACTCCATGTTAAGCAGCATCATAGTGTTTTTTTTCGTTGTCTCTGAAAGAGCTCTTGACAAACATCTGCCCACCGCTGCCGTGTGTCAGTTTTTCCATCTGATTTGCTGAAGCAACAATAAAAAAAAAAAAGAGAGAGAACAAAAATGAATTCAGGCTAACACAATATTGCATTGCTACAAATGAAGTGACCTGTAGAAGACACTGATAAATTACTGTAAGATATTTCTCAAGATCTCTCCTCAAATTACCCTGTGACTCAACAGCAGAGGCTCACTTCCTCTTACCACGTTATTGAGGAGTTCCTGGATCTTCCTGTATTCAGGGGAGTCCCGTTCCAGCTTCTCTCGGTACACAACAAGCTTCTGTCTGTCCTTCAGGTCTCTATATATCTGAACAAATAAAACAAATGTATTGATTTACACTGACAAACACTAACCAGGTTTCCATCCTAGGACTTTTTGTGAAAAAATATTTAGCGCTTCACATATATAGCTGATAAATCAATACATTTTATCATGTGTTGACACATTTTTTCCCTGTTTTAGCACATAAATTCTATATTTATTCCAATTCGTACGTATTTTATGAGGTGGCTTATTTGTGCTAATTCGTACGACCTCACTAAAACCCCTGTAACGAGGAGGTGTAGGGGTGAGGTTAGGTGTAGGTCACTCGTACAAATTTATACGAAGCTTACAAAACTCATTCAAGAATAAGACATTATTCGAAACTATTTTAAATATTTATTTTATTTGTGCACAATCACAATAAAAACAGTCGTGCTTTTGCAAATAATTGGATGCCGCTTCCAGGGGCGCATCACAAAAATGAACTGAAATTCTGCATATAGGCTGCTACTTGTTGCAGGTTTTTTTCTTTCGTTTTGTTAATGTATTATTTATTTAGAAAAATATATTTGGCACACAAGCTCTGCGTGTGATGTGAATCCTCACATTCTGATGTTTATGCTGCTTTTTGCTTGTATAAAATTAATCCCTGGAAAACATGTTTGCTATTTTTAATGGGTCGCAGCCACGTATCAATTCTGATTAAATTTAATTGTAACCTTTTTGGTTAATAATGGCTTAACGAGCGTCGGTTGTCGGTTAAAATAACCTAAATTAACATTCCTATTTCCAATACAGTCTAATAAAAGTTAATCAGAAAAAAAAATTACAATAATACAACTGCACCTGCTAATGAATAGCCTATTGCTTGATGCTGGAGTATCTAAATAGTCTATAACAAAGTACAAAAACATGAAAACTCATTAAAC
>JAUMHE010000075.1:7741472-7763372 GCA_032359235.1 Enteromius mattozi
AAGGCCATTTGGATGGAAACAGGCTGAAGACAGCATATATTTTCTCTTTGTCACAGCATAAAAACTGGATGGAAACAAGGCTATAGTGATTCGAGATTGAACTCACGTTGATGACGATGTCATGGCATTTATATTTCAGAGCCATGTTGAGCTTGAGTTCTGGGTCATCGATGAGGTTCACATACTCCTGCAGCACCTGAGGATCATAGGAAAGTGCAGTGAAATGCATGCTGGGATGGGCAGAGAGGTAAAGGTTTAATACGACATGGAAACCGCCGCACATTTACAGGGGCGCTGTTCTTCTGCAGGATGTCCACCACTTTGTGAAAGCCAATGGGAGACCTTTTCTTGGTGTATCCTAGCCAGTTTTTGGTGTTAAACAGACTATCCACATCAAACCAGGATTTTAACTTCGCTCTTGCGCCAAGAGCTGTGAGAATATACTGCTTTTCTGAAATCTGCCACAGCAAACATAAATAGTTTAGAAACTCTTTCACATAGACTATTATTAGACTTGCACGTATGCTATTTATCCATTATTGGTCTAGACACACTTGAATGAATTTGTGTTAATGACTGTAGTAACATCTAAAATAAGTATGTAAACAAGTATTAAAAATATACTATAAAAGTCACAATCAAGATGACTTTGAAGAATCTAAAGTGTAGTAGATAGTTCTGATTTGTTTCACGTTCTTGATAATTCACTTCTATTTGTGTTTTTTCCATTTTAATGACTTATATTTGTTTTAATAACTTTACTATTGCAAAAAGTTACAGTAAAGAGTCAGTTACTGTGTCCAGATTTTCATGGAACTGTAAATTAAAATAAAAATGGCAACACTTTATTTTATGGTTAGACTTATTAGTTGCTTATTAGCATGCATATTACTAGAATATTAGCCATGTATTAGTTTTAATAAGGCACATATAAATGCCTTACTCTACATCCCTCATCCTACCCAAAACCTAAACTTAAAGCTACCTTACTAACTATTAATAAGCAGCAAATTAGGGAAAAGTCATAGTTAATAGTTAAGAAGTGCTACCTACTCTAAAGTATTACCATAAAAATATACAATAATATTAAATACAAATTGAACTAAATACAAGTAATTTGATGACATATGAATGTTTATTTTACCCGGAAAGTTTTTCTAATGTTCGAAGGGCTGCTAAAAGTTCCCTGTAGAAGAAGAAAATAAAGATGATTAAAATATAGATGGTCAACAATTACCTGGCAATTTAAAAATCACTTTAAATGTATAAATACATAAACCAGGTGAAATAAAAAAAAGAAAAAGAAAGAAAATCAAACAATAAAGCTTGTTACAGTAGGTTTGTCAGATTGTAAAACAATAGATATATTGGGTAACACTTTATTTTGATGGTCCCTTTTGAACAATCTGTTGACAATAAGTACCTTTGCACCTACATGTCAACTAACTCTCATTAGAATATTAGTACACTCTCTAATTAATATCTGCTAACTCTTTATTGTAATGGTCTCCCAAAAGACGCTCTACTGACTATAAGTAACTTTGCAAGTACATATCAACCTATTCTAACCCTAACCCTACCAGTCTACTAATACTCTGCTAGCACTGTATTGAGAGTTAGTAGATATGTAGGTCAACAGAATCCGTTAAAGGGACCATCAAAATAAAGTGAAACCATATATTGTTATTTTTAAATGTGGTTCATTTTCTAAAAGCTCTTTGAAGCTGTGGGAAATTAATACATATTCATCTCAGCAGTCATATTGAAAGGTTTTGAAACTCACACTCACACACAAGTGTGAGAAGCAAAGCACTATGTCCCAGATACAACAATGACCGTCAGGTTATTACAAACACTGTAAAAAATACACTACAAATTGTTTGATCAACGTGATCAACTTTAAATGTATAAATATATAAACCATGTGATATTTATTAAAAAACAATCAAACAATAAAGCTTGTTAGGTTTGTCAGATTGCAAAATAGATTTATTGTTATTATTTAAATGAGACTGATTTTCTAAAAGCTCTCTGAAGCTGTGGGAAATTAATACATACAAAAACAAAAAACAAAAAAACTAATTAGTCAATTAGTGAACAAATAAAGGGACAAATAAAACAAAATAAAACTGATCAAAAATGACAGTAACACTAATATAAAATTGCAATGTTTCTATTTTAAATTAATCCCGTGTTGAACTTTCTATTCATTAATGAATCCTAAAATGCATCATGGTTTATAAAAAATATTAAGCAGCACAAATGTTTTTAACATTGATACTAATATTGGTTACAATTTATTTTAAGGTGTCCTTCTTACAGTGTAATTACACATTTAAGTACTTAGTAATATGTATTTCTACAGTCTTTGGTAATATTAACATATGTTTAGGGTTATGCATAATTATGGATAATTAGTTGTTATTATAACACTAAGTAACTTTAGTGTATATTTTAATACTTCATGATATAACATTACTAGATTTAGATTATAACATATATAGTTTGTCTATAAACATTATTTTACAGTAGAGTGGAGAAGTGAAGCATGATCTCTTACATCTGACTCTCCATAATGGTAAAAGCAGGAGTAGTACAACGTGGTGATGATTGGCATATTAAGGATGGATGCTTTTCTAGGGAACTTCTTAAAGATGTCTGCATCAGCCTTCTTGTCACTAGCCTATAAAACATACAGTGAACACACAAATTAAACAAACTGACAAACCCTAACTTTAGGATATACTATTCTGGGAGCCATTTTCTCATTTCTGTATTTAGGCTTTAGGCCTGCTTCACACATCCTGTGGTTGTTCCACCTCATCTCAGCGCTCATATTGAAAGATTTTGAAACTCACACTGCAAGTGTGAAAAGCCATGCACTATGTCCCAGATACAACAATGACAGTTTATTACAAACACTGTGAAAATGCACAACAAATAGTTTTATCAACGTGATCTTGTGAAATGTAGGCTGCATGAAAAACACATTACAATTGTAACTAATTTGCCATTGTTAGAAAAACAGGTCTAGGTCTACAAAAACTATTTCTATTCAGTAAATCTGTACAGTGTTATTAAAAGAAACTTTAAATGCAGTAACCTAGAAGTCCCAATATTTTCTGCACTGAGCCATAATAAGTAGCTGACACAGACAAACGAGTAACGATGTTGTGGAAACAATGATGTTTTAAGAAATATCTAACAAGACTACATTGTGAGCACACTTTTCACTTGTTTTATAATCTAAGGAAACATCTGCACGCAACACAGTTTGAGAGAAGCCCATCCATCTGGCTTCCCTTTGTACAGAGAGACTACTCACCCACCATACCACCCTCAGGAAAGAGGAAGAGTGACGAGGCACAGAGGAAATATTTTTTTAGATAACAGCATGTTAAGGTGAGGCAGAAATAGATAACATTTGGGATAGGGTCCAGCATTATTATTCCAGCTCCATTTGCTAGCAGTACAGAAATGATTGTGCTACATTATATAACACAGTTATGATATTGTTATTATGTAGCTTTAGTACATAACATTAATCAGTTTCAGCTAACTTCCAGAAAAAGGAAGTGCAAGTGTTTTTTTGTTTTTTTTTACACCTTTTGGTTTTCATGATCTTTTTGTTTATATGAAAGCCTTTATTGCTCACTACACAGTTTTCATGTTTTGATTTATTATTATGTTATTTCATAATAATAGGACTCCCTCACCTCTATGATTATTTGTCTCTCGAGGAGTGTATAGTGGTCTTGAACGTGAGTGGCATCGTCTTGAGAGAAAGGAAGGCTGAGAACAAACAGAGATGACAAAGATCATTAAAGGTCAGCAGGAGACGGTTCTGAACTCTCCTCCGAATTCCTGTGAAAGATCTTTACCCGAGGCAACCTTTGAGGAAGTCTCTTCTCCGACCTTCATCCTTAATATTCAAGTGTTCTTTGTATTGCATCAACTGTTTAAAACACAAAGGAAGCCAGTGTGATCAAACACAAACATTACTACAAATTCCACCTGTTAACACCAGTTGACTACTTTAGTAAATAAATACTTTTAAAGCATTTATTAATCTTTGTAAATGTTAATTACAACATTTACTAATACATTAGTGTTCAATTAAAAAGCTGCATCTGCTAATATTACTTAATGAATCTGTGCTAACATGGACAGTTTTATTTTTATTAACATTAATGAAGATGAATAAATAAAACAGCAAACCTGTTTATTGTAAATCTAATTATTGTAATGTGTTGCCAAAACATTTTACTACAATGTTCAACTTCCTCTCTTTTCACTTTCTCAAATAATATCAATCAGAAAAGTGTTTTTGTTAAGGCTTTTTCTTCCTCTTTTTTACTTCTTTCTGCTGACACTAACCCTCAACGTTTCAGTATATGTGAAATATATATAATAATATTAATTATATCAATAAGTATTCTCGTCTCAGGTAATACCATAATGGAAATAATATTATTTCAGTTTTTAAACACTTGTTGCCTTCATACAACATTGTACCATTGTGGAAAAAGAAATCCGTACAGGGCATACCAGACTGTAAAATCATTTTAACTCTTTCTCACAAATTATTATTTATAGTGTTTTTTTTTGTTGTTTTTTAAAGGCAGCAGCTATTCACACTTAGTGAAAATACCATGCTTTCTTAGCGATATAAGCTATTTACAGTAAGTTTAAAAAAAGCATATAAAGTTATCTTAACAATCATCATATATTTTTTTAAAAAGATGTAAAATGTTTGGAACATTGGTTACAATTTTACTAAAAAAAAAATAAAATGGTACTGTGTACAAATGAAAGAGGAAGTTTCTATTAGTTAATATTGGGCTCTCCCCTCCTCTTCAAAAAACTCATGAAATGGGAGGTGCATTTGGTTGGAGTAAGACAAATTTAGTCATATGACTAGCAGATGACATTGCTATAGAGGGTTAAACATAGGCTCATGTGTGTACTGATGTGTGTGCAAAGAGTGAGTATAATGACAGTTGACTGCAGTTAGTACCTACCGCCATATCTTCTGTCCTGCCAAGAGCCCTAAAATATAGTGACCAACATGATAAAGACAATTATTCAAATAAAACACACCCAACTCTTCAAATCAAGTAAGTGCTATGCTAATATATGGAGAGATGCCCTCGCGCAAAAACACTGCAGACACAACTATTTTTTACATGTTACTCACTAAAAGAGGAAGTTATATATATAGTCAGCAAACTTACTTCAGTAGCTCGACCAAAAGCTTTTGTTCTCCTATTTCTTTTAAATAATGAACGTAATGACGCAAAGCCACATCTCTCGCCATTAACTCTCGAAAGAGGATTTCTGCAAAAAAAAAAAAAGACTTTCTAGAAAATATTTTACTTATTTTGGAACTGGTGAGCAATGACAGATCACAATACGTCTCACCTTTACTTAATGATTTTTTTAAATATATCAAGACCTGCAGTGGGAAAACATAAAAGATCAGTTAATAAGCACAAGCTGTTCCTATAAATATTAATCAGCATAAAGTCACAGCAGTGCTTCCTTTAAGGTATGTGAGAGATGTGTGGCTCACAGCAGTGATGACGTTGCCATCATAAACAGCAACTGCTTCATCTAGCAGAAGAAGTTTGTCTTGCAGAGAGCGGAATTTTTCTAGAGAAAATGCCTGTAAAAGAGTTATTTTAATTAGTTTAGAGAAGCATATTTTCCATTTACAGCCATTCAAAAGCAGCCATATATTCTGATGAAATCCTTCTCGCAAGCAACATAAAAACGTAAATTATATTTTGTTATATGACAGTGGATATTTTACCAGTGTGTGGATATTTCATAAAATGTGAAACGGAAAGAAAGGTATGGAAGCCCTTTCTTATAATAATGACGTATTTTCTCGTAACAATGAGAAACTTTCTCGTAATAATGACTTACTAAACGAAAAAAAAAGACGCGTGCGCATTGCATGAGTGACGGCACGCTCGAGCCATCTCCTGGTCAAAGCCACGCAGGAACACCACATATAAATAATGATTTCAGATCATTTATCTGCATGTAGTCTTGCTCATTTGTAGCACTTACCAACAAGTTACTCTACCAGACAATGAAATTCATGGCTTCAAACAGATATAGAGGAATTCATTCCAACAAAAATCACATGCGTTTTATGAGGAAATGAAAGCCATTTCACTTAAACGTAATGAATAGATGTTCATTTCAATGATTTGTTAGTTTTATTAGCTGTCACTTTCATGCATCACATGTATGCAGTCGCCCAATCTCATTTCGCTTGCACAAAGCGTAGCTGTTCGTTACCACGGCAACCGCTTGGTCTTCAGCGTCCCACATCGCTTCTTGCAGGACATCATGCGAACGGTATAGAAAATGCTGCATGTGTTGCTGCTTTGCATTTCTATATTGGGTCCATCTCAGTGCCTGTATATAGGCCTACAGCATGCGTGGCACTCAGTTGTGTACTGGACAAACAATGTTGGCGGTGTTCCTGCATTGCTTTGACCAGCAGATGGTGCTAGCATAACGTCGCTCATGCACTGCGCATGCGTGGAGTAAGTCATTATTATGAGAAAGTTTCTCGTTATAAATATTTTTTTCCCCCGTGAATATTATAATATATTAACTCATAATTATGAGAAAGTTTCTCATTATTATGACTTACAGAATTATATTTTTTCATAAGGTGGCGAAAACGGGTTTCAATAGAAAGGGGCCTGCACCTACTGCTACTGAGAAATAGACAAATGGCTTTATTCTGCTCTATCAGACCTCCTGAACTTTACACTGACTTTCTAGTATGTATCAGTAAAAAATATTTTCTAAATAAAGCTCTTTGCTGCCCCCTACCCGTCCTTTCTGCATTCTCCTCACGGTTTCCTCAGGACTCAGGTCACTGACAAAATCCTATGGCAAAAAAAATGAATCTTAAATTACACATTGGAAAATTTTGGCCAAACACACACTATCATTCAAAAGTCTCAGTAAGTTTATTTTCTGGGCGAAAATACCTTTAATTCAGCAAGGATGCATTTAAGTTAAATAAGTGAAATAAAAAAAATTGTATAATGTTATATTTTCAAATAAATGCTGTTCTTTTGTGCATTCTATCAATCAAAAAAGTCTAAAAAAGGAAACTAAAATGTATCAGTTTTCACAAAAACATTACGTGGAACAACATTAATAATACAAAATGTTCCTTAAGCATTAAATCAGCACATTAAACTGATTTGAAGGATCAGGTGACACTGAAGACTAGAGTAATGATGTTGAACATTCAGCTTTGCCATCACAGGAATAAATATTTTAAAACATATTCAAGTATTAAATGTAAATGCAAATTTAAATTAGTGCTGTCAATCGATTAATCACATTCGCAAGTTTTTTTCCCACATAATATATGTGTGATTACAGTGTATATTTATTATGTAAACATATAAACAAACACTTGCATGTATATATTTAAGAAAAATATGTAACGCTCACATTTTAAATATATATATATATATATATATAAATACACACAGTGCACATCCATAATTATGTTAACAAAAACCTTTATTTTGGATGTGATTAATCACGATTATTGTTTGACAGCAGTATGTAAATTCAAAACAATCATTTTAAATCCTAATAATACTTCACAATATTACTATTTTACTGTATTTTAACAAAAATATTACAAACCCCAAATATTTGAACAGTGGTCAACATGTTACCTTTCCATCTGACTTGGGCTTTCTCAGCTCAGGTGCGTATGTTCTTATAGATGTGTCGCTAAAAGCTAGTAAAAAGTGAACAAACACACTTAGTTCGAACAAATGAAAAACAGGCCTAAATCATTTTAATGCTTCAATGACTTGAACTTACACTCAGAGAAGGACTGGAAAGGTTTACTCTTTGCTGAAGGAATATAAACAGAATCAGATTGGTGAGTCTAAACTAGTTGAATTAAAACGTTCAAGAACTCTTCACTATAGATCACCTTTAAACAAGGAGCTCAGGGAGTATCCAGAGCCCTGTTTGGACAGTGACGGAGTGGTGTCTATTTTGGGAAAGCTCTGCTCGCTGCCTGAGCGAATACTGGAGGCGGTTTCCTTCACCGACCAAGAGATGCCTACACAAAAACAAAAACTGATGAGCATCCAGAGGAAGGACAGACAGGAAAGACAGTAAGAGAGAGCAGGGAAAGGACTGCATACTTCCCACAGGTTCCCCGCTCCAGCTGACTCTCTCAACATCCTCTTCATCATCATCATCATCATCATCATCCACCAGGATGCTGTTCACGGCCTGCTTGGACTCTTTCAGCTGTGAAATAACAACACAACACAGTCAAATCAGAGATTTTTAAACCGAGGGCCACAGAAAATATACAGACGTATATATATATATATTGTACAAAATGAATACTGACTGTAAAAATACTGCATTGGATTCGTTTTAACAAAAGCAAACTATTTAATTTAAAAAGAAGGCGTTGTCTGCATAATATTTAACCATATAATATGGTTTTAGGGCTGAATGGACCGTAAACTGTCATATTGCTGAGGTAAAGGGGCGTTGTTACTCCATAGAGCTCAATAGAAACACAATGAACTCACCCGTGAAAACTCATCGTCATCATCATCAAATGTGAACGCTTTAAACTTAGAGCTGTTCCAGTACTCATCATCCTCAGGTTTAGTCCGTGACATCTGGAAAACATACACAATTTCTGCCCCAGAAGCCCTCAGCTACAGGACAAATGCTAGTGAATCTTTATCCTGCGGTCTTCTTTAACTGACACTCTGGCATTTGACTGGAATTTGAGATTTTGTAAGAGGTTTTTAATTTCATATGCATCGGTATTATTTTGCTGCTTGGACCACGACCAAACAAAAACAGCAATATGACTTTATAACAACGATATAACAGACTTACCTTCGAAATATTAAGAGTGAAAATCGACTCATGAAACGTCAGATTTCTCTTCTACTACTTCCTGTTTTTAACACGTCGCCAAAATAAAGGCCCTACAAACGGTGATTATTCTTTCTTGTTTTAGATACAAGCTATATACTGTAGTACGTATAAGCCAAACGCGAATAAGTTATATATTTTTTAAAAAATAATGTAAAAACGCAACTTTTTTGAAAAATATATATTTTACATACTATTTTGTGTATTATTGTTGGCTTTTTTTCTGTCAGTAATTCATGCCGTGACTTAAAAATAAATTATAACTATTTCATTTTACGTTTAAAATTATATAATTTCAAGTAGTTCTTTTATATGTAATTTAATATAGTTCTTTACGCGTTTTTTATTTCGTATATTCAAATCTAATCTCGATAATGTATTGTACTGTATGTTGGTAAAATAATTAGTGAAATACGTCATCCCAAAGATGTATTATGTGTCAAATCCACCAATTCCTGACCAATAATAAAGTGTCACGGGTTAGAAAATAAACAGTCAGAAGCAATATTGCAACCATCAAGACATTTTTTTTTTTTTAAAGTCATGAATGACCCTTAATTATTCTCAAATTAATTGCATTTAACAAAGAAGCCCAATCAAAAACGTCATTGGTTTTTTGAAAATCCTACAAACAGACCATTTAAATCTAATAAATAAATAAATAAATAAATGAACACAAGAAGAATATACATTTGCCAAAAGAATATACATTTTTAAAACAGGTATTTAGCCTTAACTGTCAATATTTTCAGTAATTATTCCCATAAGTGTACACAGTTAATATATGTATGTGTGTGCATGTTTATGTGGTTTATGAGGACACAAATTTGTATAATGACATGGGAGATACACATATATATTACATTATGAAGGTGATTTATGAGGACATTTTCAGTGTCCCTGTAATTCAAAAGGCTTAAAAAACATACTAAATGGTGTTTTTTTGAAAATCTAAAAGTGCACATAGTTTCCTGTAAGGGGTAGGTTTAGGTGTAGGGTCAGTGTAGGACAATACCACCTACAGTCTGTACAGTATAAACACTATTACACCTATGGATAGACCCCATAAATCACAAAAACCAACATGTGTGTGTGTGTGTGTGTGTGTGTGTGTAAATTTTGACACAAAATGGCAAAAAACTATTCTTTGCATGTACATACAAACGAATAAAAGCAGTGTTTTCCCAAAACACACAAATTCAACAAAAAAGCACAACAGGTACTCTTTTATTGTTTGTTCAAATTTATGTGGCTAACAAGTCAATAATTACAAAGATTTCAACCTGTGATTCTTTTTTTCTTTTAAAGTAAAAGCAGTAGTGTTCCGAGGATAAACTTCCATCTGATGAAGCTGACAAGTGAAGTATGGGGGAGAAAAAGGAGGTACAGGAAAAACCATTCACACAAAATCATTTCCTTAGACTAAAAAAAAAAAAAAAAAAAAAAAAAACGTGTGCAAGTGTCTTACAGTGTATCAGAAGGGCGGGGGAAAAACATAATACATTACCGTCAGCCTCGTCAAAACCACTGAAATGCTTTAGCGGACTGTTTATTATGGAAAGGAAAGTTGGCACTGAAGGCACACTCGAGTGATAATGGATATGCCGGCCATGCCTGCGGATCTTAAGCATGTCAAACAAACTCCCACCAGCATCCTGATAGGAGTCTTCTTAACAGTGACGGTCCCACATGGCTGCTCGCATGTGTCAAACATCATAAACCAGAATCAGAGCATGGCTATGGTGAGATAACCTTATCACATATATACTTTTTTTTAACTCTCATTTTTAAATAGAGCACACAAAGCAGCAGTAGCAGTTTAAGAGGAAATACTGAAATCCTATGAATAGTTGTAGCTGTGTGCCGTTCTCCTTTGTATTTTTATTAAAACACTTATCTATAAGTAAAGTTTTCCTTTTTCTGGCTTTCCTTTTTTTGTGGTAAGCTGAACTAGATATCTTTGTGGGAAACATCTAAGTTAAAACATGAATATTATAAAGGCTGGTTTAAATGCAGAACTTGAGAGAGAAAGAGAAATTACATAATAAAAGTGCCCTCTGGTTTGGCTTTAAACCCCCGAAGTGTCTTGTCACCGATCTATTGCTCTAATGAGACGTTTTCACCGGTCCGTGATGAATCACGTTACTGGTATAAGTTCTAAATCGTCCTCGGTTTCTTTCTTCCCGATATGCTCCTCTCTTCGCCCCTCTTGATGAGTGTTCCTGATAATATACATTTAAAAACAGCATATGAAGTCTCTTTTCCCATCAATTCGGTACTTTGAAGGGAAGCTAAGATCCAGAAGCAATTCTGACACAGCAGACGTAATGCATGTTCATTTACTAAAGTAAATAATAATAATTAAAAAACAAAACAAAACACAAAAAAAAACACTTGCAGGAGCATGGCATGATATTCAGATTTAAAATAAAATAAAAGTCCGTCATACTGCTAATCTGACCCAGATAGTGTAATACCATGACATTTCCACCAGGGGGCAGGCTTTTATCTCGTTTTTCTTTTGGTGGCTTCGCCCCGTGCCTGTCAGCACACACCCAGCATGCTGCTCTTGAGGCGATCGAGGCGTCTACCCAGCAGCAGGATTGGGGGGAAACCTTTGGCCCTTGTGGTGGACGAGCAGGTGACTTTTTTGTAAGAGTCTTGGCACTTCTTACTGAGTCCTAGCAGAGCGGATGTAAATGGGAGGGTGTGTCTAGGGTGTGCGCAGGGTGAAAAAACAGGAAGCTGCCCGTTTTCAGCCGTCCAGGGATTGATCCAGGCTGTCCAGAGTGAGCTGACTGCGGTGGGGAGAGTTAGGGCTCGGGGGGCTGCTGGGGTTGGAGCTGTTGGAGGGGGTGGAATGTTTGGTCGAGTCAGAGTCGGGCTGCAAGGATAAAGAAACAACAGATCAGTTGCTTGTTGTGTAGTTTGTACATTTTTGCACAGCATACATGCATTTAGGCCAAAGTGACCGTTTACCGCTGCATTATTATTATTATTGTTAAATAAAACAATTGTTTTCGGCAACTGAAAAGCTAAAATAAAATGTGAATACTGTAAATATTATTGAAATACTTTTAAGTATTATGATTACTGAACAAAAATAGAATAAAAAAAGAATGTATTAAATCTTTAAAATCTGCAAAGTATTAAGATTACATAAATAAAGTAGTACTGTCAAACGATTAATCAGTATCCAAAATAAAAGTTTGTTTACTTAATATATGCCTGTATAATGTGTATATTTATTATGAACATATAAACAAACACATGCATGTATATATTAAAAACAAATTATGGTTATTTGTTCAATATATTTATATATAATATAAAATATGAATATACATTTATACATGTAAATATTTTCTAAATATATACTGTATGTGTGCATTTACACAGCACACATGCATATATTTTGTAAGCAAAAACTTATTTTGAATGCAATTAATCATGATTAAACCATTTGACAACATTAAATATAAATAGTAAAGCTGAATATTGAGGGGGAGAAATTTGAAAAACTGTAAACTAAAATTAAGTTTATGTATTACTATTACTAAAAGTGAAATTAAAAAAAAAAGTTATATTTAAATATTAGGGGGAAAGGCAATAAATTCACTTTGTAAATAAAAATGTATACATTTATAAATTAAAATAAATGCTAAAAAACAAATGAAGATAAGCAAATTCAAAATATTATACATACTATAATATCATATAAACAAAACACAGTTAAAGCTAAATAGAAAAATAAAAAACAATAAGCACATGAAGTTGCCCACTTATATAAGAAACTTTAAATGAAAAAAGGAAGCTAATTCAAAATACTAAAAACAATATAATACTATATACATAATACTAAATTAAAAATGAATTACAGCTAAACAGGAAAAAAACAAGCACATACAATTACTAAAGCTTATATTAAAGTTAAAATGAAAACTGATACAGTTGATAAATATTAATAAAATGACATAGTATGCTATGACACTAAAATAATGCACTAAAATAACTCTAGTTTACAGCTGTAGCGGGTTTTACTGTGAAAACTGGGGCAGTTATTGCAAACCACAAAATCAGGACACAAGAAACTCAGCGAGCGGCCAAAAGCACCTCAAAGCTCCTCTCACCATCCATCATGTATCTCAAGAAGCCTTCAAAATGTGGGGCGAAAGAAATAAAACCATATTTGACAGGTCATTAAGGTAGATGATAGATGTTTTTACCTCTCTCTCAAAGTCTTGATCTTGATCAGAAATACTGCGAGATGACCCTGCTCCTCCAAAATCTCCTCCTCCTTTAAATAAGGTAAACATTTCAGGCATTTAGACGAGCGCTTTCACAATTTCAGGTGGGTTTAAGCTTGTCTGTGTGTATAAGGAAGGGCACCCACCTGAGGCAGTACGGGTGATGTGGGTCTTACTCCTCTGTTGCCGTGAGATGCTGGACAGAGGCCGGGGCTTGTCTTTAGATAGGTCGTCCTGAGAAGAGGGCATCACACTCTGAAGCAGAGGAACAAGAAGTCAGACACATATATAGATTACAACAGTCATGCACTTGTGTTATAAGAGGCATCAACACACTTTCTTGTAAACAACACTACTATTGTTACAACAAACATTTGGTTTGGGCAATACGTTTCATGCACAAATGATTTATTTATTGATTTATTTGCTCGCCATAAACCAGAGAATACAACAGTTAGTTTTTTTGTTTTTTTTCCCCTCCAATCTACATTATTTGGAATAGAGGTGTCACAATATACTGGTACCGACAAGAATCGTAATATTTAAAAAAAATTAAATATTGATATGTTACATAATATTGATATGGACTACATATGATATTATTGCAAATAATGTAGCTACTTGCCACTCCAACACACAAGAAAAACAAAACAATAAAAAATTAACTGAAGTACTAAAAATACTATTTTAAAACATATATGTAAAAAAGTATATATATAAATAAATAGCAAAAGCACAACATTACTAAAACCTAAACTAAAATGAAAAAGATATTTAGAAAAATTTAGAAAAATAAACACTAATATTAAAATATGAATAAATACGATAATAGTACAGGAACAAAACTAGAATAATATATACACACACACACATATATATATATATATATATATATATGTGTGTGTATATATTATTGTAGTTATTCTCTCTCTCTCTCATATATATATATATATATATATATATATACACATATACATATATATACACATATACATATATATCTATCTATCTATCTATCTATCTATCTATCTATATATACACACACACACATATATATGTGTGTGTATATATTATTGTAGTTATTCTCTCTATCTATCTATCTATCTATCTATATATATACACACACATATATATATATATATATATATATATATATATGTGTTTTTTTAGTGTGATTCTTTAGTCAAAAAGAAAAAACAAAACAAAAAATAAAACATAAAATTGACTTTAAAATGTAACTTTTTTTTTTCTCTAAATTTCAATAGATATAATAATATAGTTGTATATTGTAAATTACAATAACAATTATTAAAACAAAAGAAACATGTAGTGAAAATCTGATATTGTGACAGCCCTAATCTGGAAATGATTTAGCAATTGTATCATACTAGTCTCATGCTGAAGTATGATGTTTCAGTTTAGTGGCCATCTTTTTAATGTGGTGTGTATTTTAATGTATGTAATTATCATGCCCCACTTTTTATAGTAAGAGCCTTACGGTAACTGACAGTTTACTACGAGAGTGTCTGACATTACAACAGTACAACAAGAAGCAGAAAAGTCTAATCAGACACAAACATTAATAAAACGGTTGGTTTTATTTTTTAATATGATTACATATCTTCAAACTGATTTGAAAAGTTCACCCAAAAATGACCATTCTGACATCATTTACTGGGTTTCTTTCCTCTGTTTAACACAACAGGCTATATTTTGAAGCACGTAGGAAATCAAACCGTAGCTGTCCCTATTGACTTCCATAGTTTTCGGTTTTTACTAAGGCAGACAATGGCTACCGCAAAATGATGACACAATTTTCATTTTGGGGTGAACTCTCCTAAAAGCATTCATTAAAATGTCTTCACCCAAAAAAACAAAACAAAAGTCACTTCACTCAAGCAGGAACAAAGAGTTCAGCAGGACAGGGATGGTATAACACAGGGAGGAAAGGAAGTGGAGGGCCTGGAGGGTGTGGTGGGGGAGGGATGGGGAACGGGGAGGAAGAGGAAGTGGGGTGGGGAGGGGTTGTTGCTAGCCTACCCTTCCCAGGGAGGATGTGGAAGGAGAGGAGGAGGAAGAGGAGAACTGAAGTAGGCTCTGCTGGGAAGAAGGCTCTTTCTGCAGATAGAGCCCGGCAGAGACGGGACTCATGTGATAGACGTGCTCAAAGTTGGTCGGAGGGGAGATCAGGGCATGGTGGCGAGAGGATGAGGGGGAGGGTGTCTCGCTCTGCTGCTGCCACGGCAACCAGAGGACAGAGCGAATCCACGACCAGAGCGAAAACAGAAGGAGCGACGTGAAGAGGAAAAAGAGACAGAGAAAAGGGTGTGAGGGTGGAAGAGTGGAGCTGGCTGGCTTTGAAGAAGAAGAAACATGCAGAGAGAAGGGAAAGACTTGGTGCTGTGCAGTAAAATGAAAGAAAAGGATGTTAGGATGAGTAATAAAGCCCTGGGAGTCAATCAGTTACTGGAGTATCCAAACAACGCTTCTATAAACGGTCACAAACCCAGCTGTGCAGAAAAGCACCGCACAAGCGCATTCAAGACCCGATCAGATTTTAATATCGGTCTCAAGTTCTCCGACTCAGGATTTAAATGGCTCATTTAGCTTCTTTTGAACAAAGCTGAGGGACTAAACTGGATTTAGTTAAAGGACTAAAACCTAAATCGATCTAGTTTACCTGGTTTCCCCATTTATCCTACCAGTCCACAGACAATTTAAAATAATAATACATTTTATTTTAAATAATAATAATGTTGTGTAGTCTATAGTAAGTTTACTCATTGAAAAAATGATTAGTGATAAAATAATTACTTTATAATTGTGTTGGAGAATTACACACATGCTACACAGTTAATCTGAATCGTGAAATAATTTGAGTGGTGACAGGCAGCTATTATGGGAGTGGTTTGATGAAGTGCAGGAGATGCAGACAGCTTGATCTATAAGAAACTTTAATTAATGCTGTCACCTAACAAATCTGTTTCAAAGATAAGATAGATTGAATTGCTAATTACAACATTGAAATAAAAATGTAAAGCCAGTACAAACGCTAGAAGTCGTGAATATAAATAATTGTAAATCACGTAAATAATAAATAAATAAGAAGAGTGCACATTTCATTTATCTATTATACAATATACGTAGTTTTGTTTGCTTGACTGTTTCCTTATAGAAGCCTTATAGAAGTTTTTCGTCTTTTTTTAATGATATGATGTAATTTCGTTGCTGTCTTGCCACCATTCAATCGCTGCATTGATGATCGTGGCTTCGAGTATCGATACATATGCCCTTTTCGGGGAACACGAGAATGCGCACTAATCAGACAATTGAATCCAGATAGTTAAATCTAATACGCAAATTCGTTTGAAGAACCAAATTAGCCAGAGATTAGTTAGGATTAGAAGATCTGAAACCTTTCAAATAATCTCAGATGTAACAAGCTACATATGAAGAACGGCCCCCTGGAAATTGTGAGATTTATATATATTTTTTTGAGGTGCATTATTTGGCTTTAATAATAATAATTCTAGTTATAAAAATGACTACCAAGTAATCCTAATCAGAAAGAAAGAAAGGAGTCAGACAGACAGCTAGATCTCTTTAACTGCACAACGTACAGTAAATACACTGATCCAAGCCTAATAACGGACTTTGATCATTTGCTTGGTAACCGTTTTAAATTAAGCTGCTCACACTATATGGTTCTGATTCACTGATAAGAACTGACTCATAAGACTTGTGACCCAGGATTTAGATTGCCATGCTGTATGTTTTGTGTTATATCTTCATTAGTGGTGATATGACACTTGTTGAATAGTAGCAAAGTAAAATGATGCTCTGTTCCATGGTATGAATAAAAATGAAAAAGGCCTGAATAAAAAGCGGTTCTCGGATCCCTTTCGTAAGTAGACCAGTGTTTCTCAAATTTGCTCCTGGGGATCCCCTAGCACTGCACGTTTTGAATCTTTTAGCAGATACACCTGGCTTATTAGTAGCAGCTTTGTGACCTGAATTAAACGCCACAGATTAGTGAGACGCTTTCAGTGTGTGAGTGTGGAGGGACCTCAGGCAGCAGAGTTCACAAACACTGCCTTTCAGAAACCCAGGCTCAAGGGCACAATAGTGACGCTGGTATTGGCAGGATGTAAAAACCTTCAGCTGATGGGTCGTCCCATCCAGATTTTAAAACGGTAACAGTTTGTTACCAAGCAAGGGCCCTTAGCTTTTAGCACCAAGTGTGCTCATACATTTAAACTAACTCAAAATAGCTGAAGCTCCTGATGTCCAGCTTTGAGACATTACCAGAGGAAGATCCATGAGGACCTGCATGCCGTCGCCTGGGCCCATGTGAGCCACGTGGTTGAAGTTGGTGGGGTTGGAGATCAGTTTGGATCTCATTTCAGGATCCCTCAGCATCTCCCTATTGAAGAAAACGGAAACAACGTCACATGGATTAGGAGCAGCGCAGGAGTGCGGCAGTGTGAGAGATTTACTCTTGAAGACACCTGACCTTCTCTGCTGCAGCCGCTCCTCCTCTGGTACTTTAAAAAGGAACTTCCTCTTGCTGCGAGTCCTCACCATCAGCTTCTTGCTGTTGTCTGAGGTCTCTGGGATGGCCAGATCACAGCCATCTGTGGGAACAAGAGTGTGAATGAGGTTGAGAAAGATGGTTGAGGCTCAAACCGTGGGCTTTTTGAGCTTTAAAGCCGCTGTGTTTGAACGAACTGTGCAACTTGTTGGCAGCGAGCCTAGAGGAGGTGTGACAAATGAGGTCATTCCAGTTTACCAAACAAAAGCATCTTTATCAAGAGGGCAATCTGCCAAAGTGGGCAGGAAGTGAACTGTAAACGGACCACAAAGGGTGTGCCGTACCATTTCATTACCTGGGCTGATTTAATGGGGAGAGCATGTCTGTGAACAAATCAGAGCTTTTGAACAAATTCTTTAAATGAACTAATGATTCACTTTCACTTCTGTGTACTGATTCATTCAGTGGTTTTGAACACATCTTGTGTGTAAACGATCAGTGTTTCATTCAGTGTTTTTGAACAAATTCAGTAAGTGAGCAGGCAAATAGATCTTGTTTACTTCTGTGTATTGGCTCGTATGCAATGTTTCTAAATACATTTTGTAAATGAACAAATTCATATATACCACAATAAACGGATTCGGTGTTACTGAGTAAATCTTGTTTTAATGAACAATTAGTTCTCATTCATTTCTAATGACTCACATTGAGCTTTTAAACAAATCTTGTAAATGAACAAATCCTCATCCATTTCTATTAACTAATATTTAGTGTTTTTAAACAAATCATTTTCACTCACTGATTCATTTGTTCAGTGTTTATAAATGGATAAATGAAAAACTTATTCACCATTATGCACTGATTCAGTGTTATTGAATTAATCTTGTTATTCATTTATATCTACTGACTCAAATCTTATGAATGAACAAATCATTCTATGCACTCTTTGTGTTTTTGAATAAATCTTGGAAATAATTAGTCCTTTCATTTCCCTCTAATGACTCGTATTCAGTGTTTTAAAACAAATCCTGTACATAAACACATTCTCATTTACTTATACACATTGACTCATTTTGTTTTTGAAATAAATCCTCTTAGTAACAGACTCTTTCACTGAAGGCAGGAAAACAACCATGTGTTTCCCAGAGGAGAGATCAACAAAATATGACTTTAAAAAAAAAAACAAAGAGCATTCAAGAAGCACTGAATGTACTGAAAATATATGACCACTTGCTTCGAGTTTGAGGAGTTATTCAGTCACGAACACAGTGTTTTAAAAGATAAGTTGAGTGTGGGAGATGTGTGTGCTGATTAAAGTGTGTGGGGGGGTGGCATCAGACCTGAGGAGTTGTTGTTGAAGTAGATGAGACGGGGCTGCTCGGAGCCGAACAGGTTCAGACTGCCCTCCACATTCAGGGGCCGAATCTATACACACAGTTAAAGGTCTGATCAGCTTTAAATCCTTAATACAAAGGGTTACATTTGAAACAGCTTTCAGAAACACTAAAATTAGGGTCCTTCACTTACTCCTCTTAATGAGATGGTCTGGACCCATTCTGTGGTGTGGACGTCAAACACATCTACTCCGTAATCACTGTACACTGTCAGGTAGTGCGAGTTTGAGCCTGAAAATAACGAATATGTGTTTGAGATCTCATGTTCATGATCAGAAGAATGCACTAGGAAAATCATTCAAGATGCCGTTCTCTAAGGACTGCCTGACGTGCCTTGAAACTGGGTCAGAGGCTTAATAGCTGCTCACTATTCTGACTGAAACATCTGGGGCTCGATTCCCAAAATAGTGCTAAGAATAAAATTCTTTTCTTATTGTCTAACTTAAGAAAAAAGTCAAATAATATCAAGTATTGTTGAAAACATTTAAGAATAATAGTATTTTTTATTAACACTGTTTCTGAGAAAATAATTAAAATTACTTTAAGAAGTTATTTTTAACTAATTTTCTTTCTTTTCTTTTTTTCTTAAAGTTATGAAATTCTGATGCCCTAAATTTCAAGATATTTAATGGTTTGATTGCATTGTTTTATATATTCCGCATTACATCATACATCCGCATTACATTCTGCAATACTGTCCTTATCTGCTCCCGTGACCTTTCTGCTTACATTTGTTTACTGCCGCCCATTTGTTCCACTCACATCCCTAACGGAGATGGCCACAGCTTTCCCATGGCCGCCTCTTACTTTCCGGTTTGATATCAAGCCTTGCACTAATTTCCTTTATTGAGAACTGCCAGCGTTTGCCTACTCAAGCTTTGGTTTCTTGTCTTTTCCTCCATGTTAAATTACAAGTTGAAATAGAAAAATTCACTTAAGGCTAAACTCGCATTACATCTCTATTTTTACATTTAGATGAACTTTCTCATCTATCACTCAAAGTTAACCTATACAAACCTTAATAAATGGGATAACGCTGTTAAATGTAATCCATAAATATACATTTTCTGAGTGTACATTATAATGATGCATCACCTACATTCACTCGTAGCATTTAAAATAATTTTTAGACCATTTATCATAGTCATAACATGAAACTAATTATTGGCTTATCAGTACTGACCAGAATCACTGGATTGCTACCTGTCATTTAACTCGATTCTTTACAAAATCTATTGGACAATTAAAAACCCTTTTTTTGCACCTCTAGTTCTCATCTGTCTTCTCTACCTCTTCCTTGCTTTGCTATCTCTCCTCTGTTCTTTCCTACTCCTCCCTTCCTCCAAGTCTACACATGAAAAACACTGGAATTTCAGGAGGGCTGAAAACATGAAAACACACCGTTGCTTGGATACTTTCTGCAATTATGTTTTACTTCACACACAAGCTCTTTGGAGACACTTACTGCAGGCGAGCGGTGTGGCGGGCCACATCAGCTCCTGCGTTCGAGAGCGCCGTCCCGTCGCATCCACGTACACTCCCAGCTGACTGAAGCACAGCAGCAGTTCGTTGGCCCCCACCTCCATAGCGTGCAGCGCATCCAGGGACTGCTGGGCCAAAAAGGCTAGCGAGGGGTCTCCCGGGCTGACCAGACTCACCGGTGACGACTCTCCCTGCATGGCCAGCAGAGCGAAGCCCGACGGGTAACCCACGCACAGCCGATCTCGAATAATACCCAGCCACTGGGCGATACCAGGCGCCTGCACCTCCCACACCTTACGGTGATGGGGCTTTACGCGAGTGATTTCGTAGCAGATGACCTGCCTCTTCACACCCGCTAGAAGACACGCTGGGCCACCAGGGCGTAGGGTACCTATGGTCATAGCCTGGCAGCCTTTTGTCTCAGTCAACTTGGCATCGAAATTAACATCGGCACCCTCCAGTGCTGCCCAGGGGTATAAATGGACGTGGCGGTTACGGCCAGAAAGCAGGGCCACCATCTTCTCTTTGGGCATGAGCTCAATCTGGCAGACTTTTTTACAGTCAGCAGCACGAACAATGACTGAAAAAAAGGATCATGGGAAATTAGCAATAATGAAAACAATGCTGAAGAATTAAATCTGTGCTTTACAGAGTACTCATACCATCTCTGGTGATCTCCACTACAAACAGGCCATCTTCTGTCCCCAATGCAATTCGTTCTCGATCTGTCAAGACAAAACAGGACAGATATGATTTGTGAATGGAATATGTGAGAAACTGAATTTTTGCCCCTCCATTGAAAGTCCCTTCCTTCATAAATTTGTTCATAAAGTCCATAAAGCTACTCCTAGGTAAAAATGGGCTCTAGCTATAATTTTTTATTTGACTGCAAATATTAATACTGGGAATTATATTTTAAAAAGACAAAATCATGTCCAAATACACAACTGTAATGGCATTTATATTGATATATAATTCATAGAAGAAATGAAAACATGACAAATAAAAACAGAAAATCAATACAGATTATTTTTAAACAACCCTGCAAGAACCTTTTTATGTTAAAAACTTAAATGAAATATAAACTTTTTAAATAAAAGTCAAATAAGGGTGATGATAGAAAAAAGGGTCCCACTTTATATTAAGTGTCCCTAATACCTGTGTACTTCCATAGTAACTAGATGTGTATGTAGTATGTAACTACAGTGTAAGTACACATTGCTACATAGTATCTACAGCTGTAATATTTCTGTAACTTCACACATGTAACAACCCTCAG
>JAUMHE010000075.1:7770161-7798182 GCA_032359235.1 Enteromius mattozi
AAAAGAAAAAATAACATCATTTAACTCTACCATTCTTCTCCCGTGACTTATGTCTTTCACCATTTTAGAGAGTATTACAACCCAATGCGTAGGCAAGCTTTAACGTATTTGACGTAATCAGCCTTGTTTACATTAGACGGAAAGCATGCGCATGTGCATAATCTGCGGCTGTTTACGCCTAGAGGAAAGCATACGCTTACGTTGTAATACTCTCTAAAATGGTGAAAGACATAAGTCACGGGAGAAGAATGGTAGAGTTAAATGATGTTATTTTTGCTTTTATTGCGCAAAAAAAGTATTTTCCTAGCGTCGCAAACTTGAGGTTGATCCACTGATGTCACATGGACTGTTTTACCAATGTTTTTCATTTCAGTCAATCATTTCAGTTCTATTGCTGTCTATGGAGGGTCGGATGATATCATAAAAAAATATCGTAATTTGTGTTCCGAAGATGAACGAAGGTCTTACGGGTTTAAATGACATGAGGGTGAGTAATTAATGACAGAATTTTCATTTTTGGGTGAACTAACTCTTTAAAGCTAAGTTCTACAAGAAAGTGAATCTCATGGGCCAATTTGAGGATTCCTGGTTCAAAGCTTATGAAAATGACTCTTAAGGCCCATTCACTCAGAATGTGTTTTTGTGTTTAATAACGTGAGACGCAGGGAAGTGGAATAAAAAAAACACAAAGTCAAGATTTAGTAGCATTTAGTAAAACCTGAACTTTTAACTTTTAGCAGGGTTATTAGAATGCTGCATCATGCCCCAGATGATGCAAAAGACACATAACATGTATGCAACAGTCAAATATATCTGTATATATCTGTATATCTATCTGGTATATTTTTTGCTTTAACCAAAAAGCAGTGCAATGGAATGTGAGCACTTATTCGAGCACTTACTGCCACGACTTACCAATCTAAATCAACTATTCCAGAGAGCAGGGTAAGAATAGGTTACATTTGAAGTGACAGTCACATATATGTGCTGTGTGTTTTCTGGATGACTGCGATGGGTCTCCGTGGATCTATTTGGAGCTGTTCCTCCGTCATTTCAGCCTGATTGGAGTCCATTTCATTTTGTTCACATCGCTACGAAAAGCCCATCAGATGCCTGCTAGTTCATACAGTGTGCTGGATGAATTCAGATTCATCTCAGACACTCGAGAGAGACTCAAAAGGTCACAATCTTTTCAGGGAACGATCATCATTACCCTTTCTTTACCACAGGATGAGCAGTGCCGTTATATGCTGGCTGAATGAACCCTGTCTGAATCTGTCATTCGCTCAGTCATGTAAGCTCTTTCTGTGCTTTGGAAACTAACATGCAATGCACAACCTTTTTGACTGTCGGTGGTACAGATGCTTTTAGAAAATTCACGTCTCGCTTGATAGCCCACGTGTCGCAAACACTCGGACACACACTCAAGACGCTCTTGTTCACACTTCAGTGCAATTGTGGAGAAATAATCATACACAACGTGAGTCACATCCTGCTCTCATGAAATCTAAACAAGGCAATAGGACTCACACGAGACGTGAGGTGAATGTCTAACACATCATTAATAAAAACCTATCAAGGTTTTTTGATGGAACCGCTGGAGGGGAGCTTTTGTAAACATATATTTAAGTGATTGCCCACAACAAATAAAGAAATAAAAACAAATTATAATAACAATAATTCTCTCTGATTGCATATAATGGAAATGCACTAAAAATTTCAAGTGGGCTTTAGTGCCTTAAAACAGATTAAAACAGATCAATCTGATAACAGCTTTCCTTAAAAACTTTTTAATTGGCATTTTTGGTTTGTTTTCCAGTAAATAATTCTAAGAATAGATCAAACATACCATGAATGTATCTTTTTTTGTGTTAAGCACAAATCAAGCAACGTTCTGTGAGGTAAAATGCTAAACTACCGCTTCCAATTGGATGGTTTAATGAGGTCCTTAGATCTTTAGTGGAGAAAGTAAAGGTCAAATCATGCTTTTTCATGAAAAATGTCAGGACATTTTGAGAACTTTCAGACTTTAAGATACATTTTAGCTCTCTGAACTGTCATGTAATGTGGCCCCTCATGACCCCTGTGTTACAGATCTTCCCAGACTCCCATGAACGGTTCCCAAAGCTTTCCAAACGCCTGCCATCCATCGTGGTTGAACCCACTGAGAGCGGGGAGGTGGAGAGCGGGGAACTGCGCTGGCCTCCTGATGATCTGAGCCCTACAGATGACCCCAGAGACAAACAGGCCCAGGCTGCAAGTAAGTTCATGCATTATAAAGACTGTTATTCTCTTTTATCTCATGATTTATTTATTTTTTTAGATTATGTCTTTAAGTCTTTATTCTCAAAACTTTGAATTACTGCCTTAAACATCTTGACTTTATTTTTGCAATGCTGATTTTTTAGATTCAACTTAAATTTAGATTTATGTCATTTTAAATGACACATAAACCTTTGTCAAACTATATGCAACTGTCAAAATATACTTATAGGGGCGGTTTCCTGAATGAGGTTTAAGACTAGTCCTAGATTAAAATAAACGTTAGAGCTGTCTAAACTGAAAAAAGCTTGCACAGACATATCATAAAATACATTTGTGCCATTGTTTGCTCTTAAAATGCACACAAGTAATGCTTGTAAAAACTACTGAAACATCCTAATTTAACAAAGACCTAGTCCTGGTTTAATCTAAACCACCCCAAAAGGTTTCAGTTAATTCATGCACAACACTGAAAAACAGTAAATGTTAGCATTTAAATTAACTAGTTTTATTCAATTCAAAAATATTATTTAACATCACTGACTCCAACTAAATACTTAAAAACCAAATTATTTTGAGGGGGATAAGTCAGATAGAAATAGCACTTTATGGTAACTGTTGCAAGCTACTTTTTACAGTTTACAGTTTTTTACATGATTTTTAAAAGAAGTCCCTTATGCCCATCAGGGCTGTATTTCTTTAAACAAAAATACAATAAAAAATGAATTATAATTGTAATATAAAATGTAATTTATTCCTGTGATAAACTGAATTTTCTGCAGCCATTACTCGAGCGTCACATGATCCTTCAGAAATCAATCTAATATTCTGATTTGAAGCTCAAGAAACACTTCTTATCAATGTTGAAGCCAGTTGTGCTGCTTATTAATTTTGCGGAAACCATGATACATTTTTCAGGATTCTTTGATAGTTAGAAAGCTGTTTTATTTGAAACAGAATTTTTACTGTCATTTTGATCAATGTAATGTATCCGTGCTGACTAAATGTATTCATTTCTTAAAAATAAAAAATCAGTCCATTATTGGCATTTAAAACTTTTAAATGGTAGCGTCTGTAAAAATAGAATGTTGTAAATTTCAAATGCAGTTTAAACCATTTTCTAATTCCGATTGCTTAGGTGCTTTCAGTCTTGTAACATCAGATGTGATGCAATTAAGGAAATCTAATTTATGGGATGTTTGATTATGTTGTGTTTGTATTTCAGTTGACAAGCCCACAGAAGACAGCCAAGAGGCCGCAACAGTGACGGAAAACTAACGGGCGATGGTTGGCACCAATCCAGCCAATCACTGTGAATGTCTTCATTATGGACAGGAGTGAACGGGAGACTCCACCAGTTAGGTCTGCCTATCATCCACACTAGAGCCGTCCACCTGCTGACCTCCACTCCCTTAGGTGGAGCCGAGGCCTGAGAGACTGTCTTAACTGAACTAGCTCACGTGCCAAACTCTAGTGGTAGTCAGCTGCTGTGATTGAGTTGTAAATGATCTCCAATAACACCATGATACCCATTAGAAGTCACCTATGCCTGTTAAATTATAGATTGGCATTCATTTATGTATTTATTTGCTTTGGACCAAAGTCTTTCATTCCTTCTATCAAAAGAACATAGCTTCAGGATGCTAATTTGATGTATTATATCAGCACACGTTAAGTGAAAATGGATTTCAGATTATACGTAAATGAAGTACAGTGCATAATGGCTCTTCGCGGGTGAAGATTTCGAACTCTACGCTATCTCAGTTTGTTTTCATGCTCACACACTACTAATAGGGGTTTCTTTTTAACACGCTTTCCAGATTTGCACATATTTTTTTGCTGCTTGCATTAATTCTGTTATTCACATCACTGCTGCTTATTTACGAGTGTTTGTCAGAGCTGCTGTAAATGTAGCTTTCTTTTGCCTTAGCCATTTATTTATAGTTACACTATATGTACGTCATCATTTTAATGAAATGACTGTTTGTATATATATATATATATATATTTATATATGTCCAGACGGTCGATATTTTACCCATCACCTGTATCTGTCACCTTCCCAAGGCAAAACTCTTTGGTGCTTCAGAGTCTGTTGAATATCACTGTTTTCTGTTACAAACCCACTGCTCTTTTGATGTTTGAGTATTAGTCTTAAAATATTAATAATCTGTCTGGGAATGGGAATGAATGCAGCACAGTATCACTTAGCATTAAAGGCAGTTATTTCTACATCCGTGCTCTGTTGATTCATCCAATGAATGTATGTAGGATCCAGCCTTGACACATCGCTGATTTCTTGTGGGTAGATGTCAAGTACTAGCCAAAGGCGCTTCTAGTTGAATGCTGTGTTGACACGAGCAGTAGTTATTCTAGCCCAGCAGCTCTGAGCAGTTGATGTTTTTTCAGCCACAGGCATTGATAGAGCAGTTTCAGCCCCCTTGTCTTTCATCTCAACCCTCCTAAAACTTTTCAGATTAACTCAACTGTCGGATCTCTTTAAAATCTGTTCGAATCTTAAGCATCTTTGCTAAACAGCGACTGCAGCAAGCAATTTGAGGTTAAGTCAGGCCTTAAAAACTGTGATTAACTTCCTCACAAAAATGTTCATATTCCGTCTTTTTAACATTACACAATAAAATAACATTTATTGGGGGTATTTGAGTTTCAATTAATTGTAATTCTAGATCTTTCTTCTGTGCAATACAAAACGCTTACATCTACAGTGCT
Source organism: Enteromius mattozi (assembly GCA_032359235.1). Lineage (NCBI taxonomy): Eukaryota > Metazoa > Chordata > Actinopteri > Cypriniformes > Cyprinidae > Enteromius > Enteromius mattozi. Next base: position 7,775,154 of record JAUMHE010000075.1, read on the forward strand.
GTGCAAAAGTCTTCGGCCCCTTGTATTTTCAGCAACAAAAAATGGTTTGAAGTGAGTTATTTCTATCTTTTGCGGTAGCGTGTCAGTTGGAAATATCAGTTTACATTCCCAAACATTATTTTTGTCATTAATTGTAATAAGGCAAAAGACAGAAATAACCAACATTTTTTGTTGGTGAAAATACTAGTGGCCTAAGACTTTTGCACAGTACTGCATACATGAATGTCAGTAGGGTCCAAAATAACATTGCACCACATACTTTAGAGCACAACAGTTGTGAAAGTAAAAAATCTGATTCATTTTTATAGGAGAAATTGATAAACCTTCATGTTCTACCATGAACTATGAGGTTGCTAATGGATGGCAAGGTTTGTTGAAGACTTTTTTTTTGGCTACATATTCACAATCAACCTTGTTAAAGGGATAGTTTACCCAAAAATTTGAAGCATCATAGGTGTATGTGACTTTCAATACAATCGGAGTTTTAAAAAACGGAAACTGGAAGCAGTCCTGACGTAAGACACATTCGCTACAAGAGGACTTTATTCACTCCTGGAGCCATGTGAGGGACTTTTTATTACAAATACGAGCACGTTATGTCGTATGTCATGTAAAAAAAAAAATTTTTATAACTCTGATTGGATTCGTCTGAAAGAAGAAAGTCACATACACCTAGGATGCTTCAAAGGATCATTTTAATTTTTGGGTGAACTATCCCTTTAAATCAATAGTTTTATATTCATCCATCATCATCATTCGCAATGATTAGTTGTTTCCCTCATTGAAAGAGACTAATAGAGATATTAGCGTTTACACCAGTGGACAATATCCTGTTTAGCAGGATGGATTCTGATTGGGTCTCAGTGTTTGTATCGTTCATCAGTACAGAAAAAACCATTTTGTAAGTTTCTCTGTGCCTTTGTTGTTATAGCTGTATTTTGGACTCTGCTATATGCTTTAATACTGAGAACAATTTTTAGAACTATCTTTATGTTTATAGTTATCCTTGGTGTTAACCAGCCTTAAAGGTACCCAAATATGAATATTCTACCATTATTTACTCACCCCTGAATTACATATTTTTTCCATACTATGGAAGTTAATGGCTACTGGCAACTGTTTGGTTGCAAACATTCTTCAAACTATATGTGTTCAACAGAAGAAAGAAATGAATACGGGTTTGGAACAGCTTAATGGTATGTTTAATCCCCTAAAATGACAAAATAAAATGACAGAATTTTGTCCCTTTAAGTTCACAGTTTTGTCTTTCTGTCTCATCTGATTTGGGTTTTTTTTTTTGCTTTTTTTTACTTCAAATTGAAGTTTGTAATGTTGTGATTCACCCAGATGGTTGGTTGTTTCATGGCGTAAAACTAAAACAAACATTAATCCGAAAAAAACCTGATCCAAGGTCACTGGAAAAAATTATTGGACACTTTTTCAAAATGTGATTTATTTATTTTTCATGATCCACAGAAGAAAGAAAGTCATGCAAGTTTGGAACTACATAAAGGGTGAACAATACCTTTAAAATGGTCTAATTTTCTCTATTCAAAAAGACAGGCTTGTTCAAACCTTTCCCAGAATGCACAACCCTACGCTTTCCGAGCCTCGAGTTCACTACCTCCTCTCTAAATAAAGCCCAGGACCACGTATGTTCAGGTAGAAAGAGCTGTCACGTTGCGTTTGTCCTCTCCAGTGGAAATTCTCCCTGGACGGAGCACTAAAAGCACATCGTCAGGTGGCTCCTGGGAAATGAACCCACTGTCAAGTTCAGCCACCTCCAGCGAGAGCGGCGACCTGACAGGCCGGAGATGATTTTCACTCATTTTCTGCCACTGAATGCTGCTGGCAGAGTGACCTTGTTTCCGAAAATAAACATGTCACTCTCAAAGGATCTCGAAGATACCAAAGCTCGCTCGAGTGCAGAGATATTACAGTTCCCCGTCACGGAAGCTGCCGGTATGAGTCGGCTCTGATTTATAAGTGTTCCTACGCATGCTCATGCACCCACACACGCAGAAATACACAACTACAGTGCAGCCAACACACTTGAACAATCTTAAAGGCTCTCTCTGTGAATAATGAAGGTTGGAACCGTAGGTGGACCAAACACGTCGTGTTATTTTGAAGACTAAAGCTTTCTGGCGCACTTCTCAGAGAGTTCTTGCAGTGTTTAAAATATGTGTAGCTCCCTCTAGCCTCCATTATTTCTTAAATTAGCCTAGTATTTCACAGTTTTTGGGCTTTCAGATTGATAGAGCCCCTTTGACTCAGTGTTAAAAGGAGTTTCAAGCCCACACCGCTGCGGTCCGCGGCTGCGTTTTGTAATATGTCAATCGACGCCGACAGCGGGACGTGAAACACGCACCGGCGGCAGCGGGACGCACGGCATCTACCCATTATAAAGTGCGCGCCGCACACCTGCCCCATTACTCACTCCCACACCGCCCACCTCCATTTCCAACCTTCTTTTATTTATCATTTCATCCCTCCCTCTCTTCCTCTCTCGCTCTCTGTCTCTCGTCTGCTGGAGAGCTCTTCTGATGTGCTTGTCCTTTGGGACTTTGAGCTGTGGTGTTACTATAGCAACCACCTTGTCAAGCAGGCATCAGAGTCATGTCTTTCTCCAGCGGCAGCGCACCGCTGTGCGCTCCTCCCCACTGACCCACTCACATCATTTGACTTTATCATAATACACTGTACTATACTAGTACTGCTAATAATCAGAGGTGAGGCGAAAAATAGCATGTTTCTTTGATGGCTTTCGGTGTGGGAAGCCTTTTGTGGCTCGCGCTGAGAAGTGTTTACTTAAACGACGTAGACCGAGCTAGCTGCGCGCGTGGACAGGGAAATGCATCAATTTATGCAGAAACAGCTTTCATATGAGAACACATGCATGCATTCAAATTCCTGACCAGGTCACTCTTACTCAACTTTCTACCATTTTATATTGGGTTTTGGATGCTGAACCAAGCCTTGATCCACCAGCTCCATGCTGGTTGTTTGTGGTGTGGATATGGTGGTGCACCAGCTGTGACATCAAAACAACAAGAACCCTGCTTGGAAATTCAGGTTCTTGTCACCTTCATTTAAATCTGTGTGCATTGTTCGAAAGCTAAGCATGGATTGGTTATACTGGTCCATGAGATACACTTAATAATATTGGCATTTAAATGCAAGATATTAAAAGTGTACCTGAAGTACTGTACACTTGCAGTATTTCCACTTAGCACAATCAAATATATTTCAGTATATCTTTAGTTGGACATCAGCACTTTGGCACAATTACAATGAATTATGTACAAAACTAGATGTTGCAGACTTAGCCAGTAGTATATTAAAAGTACAACTGCAGGGTATTTTTTTATTAAGTACATAAATATGTAAATGTATTTGTAGTATACTTTGCATTGAATATGTGTAGTATACTTAGCATTATATATTATTTAAAATCCATTTTAGTGTATTTATGTTTCACTATGCAAGTTAATGCTGTTTGGCAATTAACCCACATTCTTCAAAATATATTATTTGTGTTTACATTATGAGCAATACATCACTTTTATAGCATTTATTAATCTATATTAGTGTTAATTAATAAAAAAATACAACTGTTCATTGTTATATCAGATCCATTAAATAAATGACGTATAAACGTTTTACCTTTAAATAAGATTAATAAAGTGTTTTCCTTTGCTAGTTCATGTTAATGTAAGCCTACTGCACAAATGAACCCTTATTGTAAAGTTCTTAATGTATAACGTAATATATAACATATAAAATATATCAGTGTATAATGTGTTTTTGGAATAGTTTGATAACCCCTAAGCACCAACACAGCATAAACAGTAAAATTCAGGTTATTTAGGGTTCTTTGGGTTGTTCTATGATCATGTGGAAGTGAACCAGGCTTTTTCCCACAGATGCTCACACCACTGATCTGCCATGAAGCATTTAGTAAAACACTGAATCATGTGTTTGCGGTCTAAAGAACGAACTTATATAAGTGATTTGGACAGCGTAATAAAATCCTTAGTTTTCAGGCAGAGACCTACCGATAGCACAGAGGGGCAATTCTGAAGAGTAATGTAAAGGGGAAAGCTTGCAAGCCAAACTGTGGAACCAGGATTTGCAGAGAAAGAGAGAGAGAGAGGTGAGATTGGATGAGAGAAAGTTCAAAAACATCAAAAGAGAACTGATGATGTTCTTTGTTCTGTCTCCTGAGCCGCAGAAATAAATAGCCGGAGGTGAAATGTCAGCTTGTGAAATTACTTCACAATTTTTGCTCCTTGTGCATGCGGTTCAGGCTTCTATTGTAAATGCAGCAAGCCGCTATTGTGCCGTGCTCCTTGATTTCTCTGCTGAGGTCAGATGGTGGATGAACAATACGAAAATGAGAGTAGATGTCAGAGCAATTCAGGTGCCAATGAATCTGAAATGCGTTCCATATTCACACCCACGCACACAAAGTGAATAGAGCCGCGAGAAGCATCTTGACATCAGGTATGTGTGAGTCTGGTTCGGGGCGGAGGTTCTCAGGCGGTTCCTCTCCTCCATGGTGAGCAGCCCAGCTGGGATCAGAGCGCTCACACTGAGTCAAAGTTCACCCTGCTACCTGCCAGCCACCCAGATGCCACTCTAAAATAACAGCTGATATTTACGGTGGAAATGTCAAACCCAGGTGTTTCTTCCAGCAGAGCTGAGCACTGGCTGGCGTCCCACAAACATGCGCACAATTAGAATTATGTAACTTGATTTTATGCTTATTGAAGTACATAATGGCATCGTCCCATTTGTTAAATTATAGGGTACATATAAATAAGATGAAAGTACACTCCGTGTGATGTATGCTTGAAACATGAGCATCTAAGTGTTTCTTTGCTGCAGTTGTTCGACTGGCATATAATAAGCAGTTCAGCAGCTCAGAGGACATCAAGTGTGTATACAAGAAAGTGCAAAGACATGACAAAACTCAAACTCAAAACTCAATTAACAATTAATTTTAAGAGTTACAAAATAATAATAATAATGTATTGTTGGACTACTACAACAAAATATCATCATATTAATTATTATTATATTGATTAATTGATTGAACTTTATTAATAGATTTGATTAATAGAATATATTAAAATAATTGATTAATAATAACAACAATATTATTCATAGAAGTAGTAGTAGTAGTATCCATTGTTTTGTTTTTGTTTTTATTATTATTAATATTATTAAAAAAAAAATTAAATTGTAATTATTGTTTTATTTCTGCATTTTAATACATTAAGTAAATAATCACTGGATAAAAATAAAGCACAAATTTCAGGATGACCTGCTGTTATTAGACTATAAATAAAATATAATATTGATGGTGATGATGATTTTTGTTATTTATTGTCAAGTGACAAATGTGTAGATTAACAAATTTATTAATAGAAATAATATAAATCTGAAAACATTATGAGTTACAAAATTGTTGCATACTACTACTACTACTACTACTAATAATAATAATAATAAATCATCCTCATAATAAACATTATTTTTTATTTCATTATTACTATTATTATTTTATTTTATTATTCTTGTTTTTTACAAAAGTCAATTTGGATCTTTTTTTTTCTGCTTTTTGATACAATAAGTAAATAATCATTGTGTAAAATAAAACATATTATCCATGATGACCTTGTTGCTGTTATTGGACTAAAATAAAATAATGATGATGATGATGATGGTGATGGTGATTATAAACCTATTAAGATGAACTTTTTAGTTCAGTAAAAAATATGCAGAACCTATTTTAAGTTATTGTTTTTATTTCTGCCATTGGATATTATAAGAAAACTATCATTGGTCTACTGCAATGACATACAATAAATATGATGATAATTATATGAATATTGTTGTTGGAATTACTATAGTAAAATAAATACAGAATGTCATATTTTACTAGTATTATATTTTAAAGTATAATCTAATAAGTTATAATATAATATAATATAATATAAGTTAGAAGTTAATTTAAGTTAATATATTGTATCAAAAGCAAAAATCAAAAGTAAAAAAAACCCATCAAAATTGATTCTGCATTTTGGATCTTAAATACTAAACATGAAGAAAACCTACATTAATATTTGTCATAAAGAGGTAATATCAGTCAATGTCTATTATATGGGGCATGTGGATGAATAAATTCATTATAGTACTACGGTCTATATCCAAAAATAAATAAATAAGAAGGCATGATAATATCTTTGCTTTTAGAGCAACATGTGGATTAAATCACTGCATAGTCCTACATTCACCAGAACTTAATGGGATCAATTATCGTTACATCAAACTGGCGATACGCATGGCTGGAGTCAAATCTGGATGAATGCTCAAAGGAGATTTCAGAAACAAGAGGACACACACAAACACACGCTAGCTCTCATCACTTCCCAATCCTTCACACCTGAGTGGTCAACTGCGTCTCGACAGGATATGAAACCTCTTTCCATGAATAAACATCAGTGTCCAGTGCTGAGCAATTTCTCCTCTGAGTATTACAAATCCAATTACCACTGAACAGCAGCACTCCTTTAGTCACAATCATTTTGCTCCCACTTCCTGTCTGTCTCGCTCTGTCTTTCATTTATTCTGTGCTCAGCCGCTCTCTCCTGGACTAGACCTTGTGCCAATGGTGCTCATAGCCTGCACTTCCTGCCTCTCACGATAAAAATACCTGCCATTTTCAGGAGATGAAAATAAAGAGGCGGTTCAGAGTGGATTCAAGTAAAGGCCAGAACATGCTTAGTCACTTGCACTCACATGTTTGTGTGCCACTGTTTCCACGGCATATTGAAAGTGCACTCAAGCCATGTCTGTTCACTTGGTTGTGAAGATGTCAACTTTCCGTGAAGCATAAAGATAATCAGTCAACGTCTATTATACGGGGCATGTGGCTGAATAAATTCATTATACTACTATGGTCTATATCCAAAAATAAAAATATATACTGTATATATATTTAAAAATATATATATTTTAAAGGGGTCATTGGAAGCTACATTTACAAGTTGTTTGAACTGAAATGTGTGTTGGCAGTGTGTGTACACAACACAACCACCCTATAATGATAAAGATACACTCAGTGTATTTATTTTAACCTTGTTAAATCATTTCCTCTTTCTCAAATCTCAGAAGCCCCTCCCATGATCGTTTGATTGACAGTAGTGTTTCAGCACAGACTGTATATATAAAAATATATAACCTACAGGTTATGAGCAGTATAAATCATGTGTAAATACTTATTTCACTTTGTTTTAAATTCTAAACTACTGACAGATCATGTTATGTTAATGTTAAATTTGATTAAATCTGAAATCTAAAAATGTGACTATAGCACAAGCAACAACAAATAGTGCTTCAAAATGAGAGGAAGATTTAAATTGGTAACTATATGTAAAACTGCTTTTCTGTCTATGTTTTCTAAACACTTATATTTTAAAACTTTCTGCATCTACATTTTGCTCCTCTCATTGAACTGAATGCCTCAACATCCTTTCTATTCTCTCTTTCCTTTCTTCCAGCTCTGACTTGAATATCCTGAATGCAGACTCATTTCTGTTTCCTAAAAAAGTAAATTATGTCAACTATAAAATAACCAGTGAATGTCAATTTAATGAATGAATTTGTGTATAATAACTGAAGGTTAAAGGTCAGCCCACTTGACCTGAATCCCACTGGCCCAGTTTATCTAACACATTCAGCCGAAGTGGGCCAGCAATGTTCAAACCACTTTTTTAAACATGTTTTTCTTTGCATTTTATTCCCTGTTAACTGCGGAAACAAAAACAGCAATAATATTTGTTTCCCTTTATTGAGCAACCTTATATTTAAAAAAAAACGAAAATCTTATGTCAAAGAGTTTTCTATCGTTTACCATGACACCGTCCTCTTTTGCATCAGCCAAAACTATTTTAGCATTTAGAGCAGGGCTTTTTTGCCACTTGAACTTCTTTAACATAAATTATTTAATTAAAATACCCCCTGATATTTTAAATAAATATTTCAAAAGATTAAAAAAAAAAAAACAACAACATTTTTATCAGTTTAAAAATTTCAGTAATAGGTTATTTATATAGATATTATTATTACACTCAGAGAATTGTAGAAATTCATATTACTTTTACATTGTAAAAATGTACAATGTAACATTTTTTCCACATAAATTTTCTAATACAGTTTTTTTTTCAAAAAGAGAATTATTTTTTACTTTTACATGACAATTGCATAAACCTATGACATTTATTTGCTCAAACGGCCCACTTTACCTGCAATCACCCTGTATTCTTTATTTCTGTAAGAAGCTCTGTTTTGCTAAATTGCACTATTTTTCAGATGTTCCTGCTTGAGATGCTCTTTTGATTCTCAAATCATGGGTATTTCATATGAACCGTACAAGTTTTCAGCATTGTCAAATATATTTTTTACATCAGTGAGAGGACCCTCATGTGGATGAATGGTTGGACATGGTTAAATATTCAGTCCCTTCTCTCAGGATGTCTGTCTCCTCACACAATTTCATCCTGGGTGTCTGACCCATCAAATGGAGTGAATAGATAGACTGGCCTCAATTAGTGGCTGTCTGCAGGCATCAGCTCTGATGGTCATATTCAGCGTTCAGTCAGCCGCAGGAAGCAGACAGAGACATTTATCCAAAAATCACACATCCACTGCCGCTTGGAAATAATCATTATTTTTGCAACTCCGCTTGGTGCCGCTAATCAGTAGTTTATTTGAGGTCTTGAATTTGTAAATGGCATAAGTCCATCTATATTTCCTAAGGATTTTGACTATGAGGTAGGGATAAAAGAAGAAGAAAAGAAGAAGAACTGTATAAATACCAATTCTATGTAAATGCACAACAGCTCAACATCAATATGTTATTTTTCATCCATTGAACATAATATTATATTATACTATTGCAATATTATCCAAAATTAGTAAAAAAATGATTTTATTTTATTATCAGTACTTGAACTTTATAAAATTATAAGAAATAGCTGTGAATAAAACAAATAATTAATTATTCACATTGCCAAATAATATACTATACAATAGCAAATATTAAATCAAATTATAATGACACTCTGTAGATTTCATGCAGGTGGTTCCCACATGGCCACAATTTCAATCAGCGCTACATCACCTCCACTAGTGACACACAAATTAAACACTTCACCTTTGATTTCCACGGTATTCTCTGATTTAATTCATTAGTATTAAGGCTTCATGATGTAACATGGTGCAGAGGAGGATACCCAAATCCCACGGATGTCCTTCTCGCTGCCAGCGAAACGATTTGTGACAGTTTAAATCTTTTAGGTGACAACGTGAATCTTGTGGAGGTGTGCAGTGATTCAACATGAGTTTCCAGAGAAGCCCACCTGTTAACCGAGGAGGAAAATAAACTCATCGCAACCTCTGGGTCACGCTTCTGCGCTCGATGAATATGCATTCACAATCATCCTCATCCATTACAATCTCATCAAGGAAGAGAGAGATGGAGAGAGTTGAGGCCCCCACCTGAGTCACATTCAAATCAGCTCTATCCCCTCTTATCATTATAACCTCAGGCACATATGTACAGACAGATAGAGAGAGACCAGGAGAAAGAGCAGCCTGGTTAGTGGAGGGAAGCGAGAGAGATAGATGGAGAGCGGTAGAGAGAAGGGGGAAAAAGACAGGATCAGGAAGAATGAGATTTGGTGAGCGGAGGGGTGCTGTTGAGCCTTTGTCAGAGGCAGATTAAAATTCATACAGTCTAATCAGCCGCTAAATTTAACCTTGTCAGCCAGACCCCTATTCTGTTCCCTCAAACACACACACACTCTACCACCTTGCCCTGCAGTCGTTCACAGCCAAGAGTGAATTCAGCAGGGCTACCTATGAGCGAGACCTCACAGAAATAATATTAGGCATATGTCTTGACTATGGCTGATTAAATTCATATCACATGTGTACTATGCTGTTTCTTTATTCCTCCACCTCACACAGATTTGTTTTTGTACTGGAGACATAATATGGAATTAAGGAAACTGAAAGCATCATGATTTGATTCTTGAAAATAAAGGTTCTTCGTTGGTGTCTACAACCTTTAACATCTATGGAAGCTTCTCATCACAATCAGAATCACGTTTATTGCCAAGTACTGTATGTATACATGTATGAGGAATTGTTGCTTGACCAAGACAACAGAAAAACAAGAATAAATTAAAGAACATTGTAAACATTAACTGGGGCAGTGCAAAAGTTTGCAGTTGAAGTTATAAACATTACATTGTGCTAGATGTGTAACCAGGGGTGAGTGCAAATGCTTACAGCCTGGGATGTGAGAATATATCAGCCTGATGTATTACTTACATGAATATACGTAATGATGTAATTACGCATGACATCATTATACACAAAAGGCTCTTTATATTATTAAAGGGTTACTCCACCCCAAAATGAAAATTTGGTCATTAAAGCCGTAAAAGCTTCATTCATCCACAATTTAAGATATTTTGGATGAAAACCGGGAGGCTTGTGATTGATAAGTAAATAACGCTGTCCAGGTCCAGAAAAGTATGAAAGACATGGTTAGAATAGTCCATCTGCCATCAGTGGTTCAATCTGTATGTTATGAAGCAACAGGAATACTTTTTGTATGCAAAGAAAATAAAAATAACATTTATTCAACAATTCGTCTCCTCTGTGTCTCTCCGCGTCACTGTAGCAGCATTTCAGAGAGTATCTACTGAACACAAATAGCCTACGGCGTAAAAATGACTAAGAAGAAAAATGGATTGTTTGGACTTACGTTGAAGCCGATCTGTCAAAACGACAGGTTGTGAAATGCACAACTCAGTGATCAACACCTGCTTCTACATCACTGCCTGTTTAGCCCCACAATTCAGCACAGTATTTTTTATAAAGATTGAAACTTAAAGATGATTCTGCAGACTATTGGATCCAACACTAATGTCGCACCACACAAGTGTGAGTAAGTGTTTTTATTACGTGGTCACTATTGCTTTGTCTGTTATTAAAGATCATTTGCTATATATTGAGTACTTCTGCATTTTTAACCTAAATCACAACATCTATGGCCTTGTCCAAAATGGCACACTTCATGTGCACTCGCAGTAAAAGATAACGTCAGGAATTTACTTCTGAGTAAACTGCCACGCCTATTCAAACAGAGTGTTCTGATGAGAGGGGTTAAAACAGGACAGAAAATAGCCGATTACTTCTTAATTATGGTGTTTATTTGTTTTTTCAACATTATATGACATTATATGTTGTAAACAATAAAAAACCTGTTCATGACCATGTATTGTGTATTGAACTTTTATATAATATGAATCATTTGCATATATCTTGAAAGTGGCCACTGAAAAATCTCAGGTTGCTTTGTATATGATTTATAAAGAGTAAAATGGAATATATAACAAGTAATTATGTAATTGAGATGTAATCATTTGTTCAAATGCCAAAACAGGAATTGGGAGAAGAGGGGTTTAGTATCATTTGTTTCTTTACATGGAATATTTTGACAACAATATACAAACAATACATTTTAAAAACATGCACACAGCTAAACTTCTCTTTGGCTTGAAACACATTAGGAAGCTAATTATGGGGTAAAGTGGCACTCTCATTTTCTGCCTCTCTCAAAAGTTACCTCTTATTGCCTCAAAAGTTATATGAACCACACTAGAGTTTTTCTGTCAGAAAGATGACTTCTTTTATCAAAAGCGTTTCATGTCATTCGCAATTACAACATGTCAGAGACCAAGAATAATTTTCTCTAAACGATAATAGATCTTGATGTTCATTCAAATAATCAAGATTGCGAGTAGTTCATTTCCATAGGGGTCGCTTTCTGTTAACTTTAATTTCCTTTTGATGAAATTACTAAGATGTCACGCTGACCTCAATTTCTTCTTCCAAATAACCTGCATTGGACATTCCTTTTTCTTTCATCACAATGACGAAGGAAGCCTGGTTTAATTGCAGAGTGCTTCTCTCGCTTTCTCTTTCTTTTCAGGTTTTTCAACTGATTATTTTTTGTTAAGAAAAATGATACTTCAGCCAGTTTACAGTTACCCCTAGTAAGTCCTGTACAGCACATGCTATACAAACATACCAAATAAACTAGTTTAAAAAGGATCCCGAGAAAAAAAAACTTTGCTTGCCTAATATTATTGTGCCATTTGGACAGAGGGAGTGACTGGAGGTGACAGAGGAGGGATAATGAGCACATTTACATTACAGGCTTGCAGATGAGCCTAGGGGAGCCTGATTAGGAATTGCCCTCTGGTTACCGAGATGATTATTATTCTTATTGAGTCGCAGGATTTCCAAATACAGACTCCCGGGTTCTCTTGGAAAAGTCGCGCAGTCTGTGGAGAGACAGAATCCATGGGGCAATAACAGCTAACGAGGCACAGAGCGCCTCTAAAAGTCCCAAGAGACCCAGCCATTAGTAAGGGCCAGTGCAGACGTCCAGTACTTATTCAAACAAGGAGCTCTAATACTTGGGGGGGAACTAGCCGTTAGATAACCATTAGCATTCCCAGTTCAGTGCTTTTAAGATTGCTCAAAAGAAAAAACTAAACTAAAAGTTTGGGATCGGTATTATTTCTTTAAAGAATTTAGTACTTTGCTTTTCAGCAAGGGTGCATTAAACTAATTCACAAGGGACAGTAAAGACATGTATAACATCACATATGATTTATGTTTTACACAGGCTAAATTCTGTCCCTTAGTACTTTATATCATCAAAGATTCTTAGGACAGTTGACCATTGATAATAATAATAAATAGCCTATTTATTGAGCAAATCATCATGTTACTATGCTTTTTGAAGGATCATGTGACACTAAAGACTAGTAACCCAAGTCTCTTGTTATATTAATGTTCTAAGGACATTATTTAAAACATTAAAACGTTCAACTAACAACACAATAACTTTTTTATCCTAACATTTTTAGAATGTTCCACTAACAACACAATGACAACATTTTTATGCTAACGTTTTAAAACGTTTATCAATTGCAGATAACTTCTACTAACCTTATGCAAGAACGTTTTTGAAAGCTTTTTGATTACCTTTAGAGAATGTTAGCCAAAGTTACGAGAACGTTCCTTGTTAGCTGAGAAAAAACGGCATATTATATGCACATCAAACAAGTGTATATCGTATAAATGCCAAAGAGATTTTCTGTTTCTATTTGGCGTACTATTTATAAACAAAAATCGACTTTGGCGTGCATATAATATGCACATCCTGATTTGCCAAGTTCGATGTGTTCCTAGGTCAACATATTTTGATGACCCTGGAACAACATTTTAATGCAAAAATATAGTCTTGACCGTATCTCTACACCTAAACCCAACCTTCACCACGAGTAATGCCTAAAATCAGAGGAAATGATAGATGACACTGATGTACAAGCACCAAACACTGATTGTGAGCCTAAACTTAATACACAAAAACTGTAAACTGTTTCTTCAAATCTGATTGGTTAATCACAATGTTGTCATCACAATTATATGTAGCCTATAGCCTACGTCAAACATGTCTATATTGTATTAGTTTATGCTTATGAATACATAAAAAAATGAATAATGTTGTGCTATTGACAAGCATTTCATGTGATCAGTCTCAGACTGGACTATGATGCTAATGCTAAAAATGTAGCTTTGCGATTACAGGAATAAATTATTTTTAAAAATATTTTTAAAAGGAAAACTTCAATTTGAAGTTCTGATGTGAATTCAGAATCATTTGTGGGATGGCAACATGGTGGTCACCAAGAGATGGAAAGTGTGTAGACTAAAATAGCCTTAGTTTTCTGGATCAATTGGAACAAGTACCTCACAGAATAGACTTGCATTTAATGACAGCATTAGATGATCAATATAATACTTATGTACTTTTCTGGTAATTTCAGTTCTCTATAGTAATCATTGTATTTTCACTCTTACCTGTCTTGCTGAGTACCTGCATTTTATTGTTTGTCACTTCAATTATCTTAGTATCTAGTTTAGCAAGAAAGCATCTGGATAGCCTATAATTATGGAAGCCCATTATTATCACAGAAGAAAAAAAAATATCATGCTATGGTCAATTCTAATAATGACATAAAAAGACAGAATTATGACACAAAATTATGTCACGCAAACTGATAATCTTCACAGCATTAAACTACTTGGCACAAGCTGTTTGGTGCATGTTGCATATGCAGCCAATGAGCTTACCGCTTTACATTCACTAGACCATTTCATAGCATGCTCTTTTGTATTAAAATATCCAAAAACCACTTGCACAGTGTTATATATTTCATGCAGTTGTGTACTTACATGATCTCAAATGTTCTGTAGGATTAGTAAATTCAATGAAATACCACATTTTAATAATGAACTGTCCCTGCTCATTGTCACCTATGATGCAATATCCATGCTATCCTCGGTTTCCGTCTATGAATACTACGGCAACAAACATGGACAAATGTGGAGGTGATAGTTGTTTATTGTGCATTTCGATATCATGGATCATGATTACACTCTCCACAATCCCAAAAAACGTAGATGTACACAAACTGAGGCAAGAAGATATTGGGACAGTCAGTGAAATAAAACAAGAACAAACATCGGCGTGGCGTTTCCGAAATGAAGAGAGCTTCGCAAAAACCTCGGACTGGATAGAGACTTCGCTCTTGCGTGTGTTTTAATAGACGGGTAAGCAAATATATATTATTCATTGTGCAAATAATAGTCATGTTAGGGCTGGGCGATATATATCCAACGATATCTTATGCGCATCTCGTCAGTTGAATCGCTATATTGCCCAGTCCTAAGTCATGTACAGGTGGTTAGGTGATTAAACAGATGTAAATGAGCTTTTCATCCATAAACATGATTTGTGAAAACGACATATCCCAACGTTCCACGCTCCATCATTGCGTAATCGACATTTGCCTATTGTTTTGAAAATGCGACCTCAAGTGGCGAAAACTTACATATTGTGCCTTTAAAGGAATAGTTCACCCAAAAAAGAAAATTCTGTCATCATTTACTCACCCTCAAGTAGATCCAAATCTGTATGAATTTCTCTGTTCTGCTGAACACAAAGGAAGATATTTTATATAAAGTTTGTAACCAGGCTGTTTTGGATCACCGTTGACTTGCATAGTATTTTTTAGAAGTTAATGGTGACCCAAAACAGCCTGCTTACAAACTTTTCAAAAGAAATTCATACAGGTTTGGAACTACTTGAGGGTGAGTAAATGATGACAACATTTTCATTTTTGGGTAAACTATTCTTTTAATACTCACAACACTGAATCGGTGTACTATATGTATCGGCAGTTCCTGTGCTTGTTTTGTGGCAGCAGCAATAATCTACAACAGCAGCAGCAATTCTATTCCACCAAGACCAAATACATTAACAGTGTCATATCCATTACCATGCTAAAATCTTTAGAGTTGTCATAATCTAGATGTCATAGTTCAGATTTATAAAATAAATATATCTATAAAATATTTATAAAATAATTATGGCTTAGTGTTTCATAATTGAGATTTATTTGACCTCATGTTCATAATAAAACCTCATAGTTTCAACATATATATATAATTTCATGATTAACCTAATTATGACTTTTGACTTTTTACGTCATAACTAAGTCAGGAATTTTACATTTTATTTCTTATTAATGAGTTAGCATCTTATAATTTTGACTATTTGTCATGCTTTTTAATCTCATAATTATGACTTTTGTATCTAACAATAACAATCTTATAATTCTTGGGTTTCCATATAATAGTTCAAACTAGTGCAAACAATTAATCACGATTAATCACATCCAAAATAAAAGTTTTTGTTTACATAATATATGCATGTGTACTGTGTATATTTATTATGTATACACATACCATAATATTTTGAAAATATTTACATGTATAGAATTTATATATTTGTATTCTTATATTTTATATTATACATAAATATATTTAATATTCAAACATAACTTATTTTTCTTAAATATATACATGCATGTGTTTGTATTTATATAATAAATACACATGGTACACACATATATTATGTAAACAAAAACTTTATTTTGGATGCCCAAATTTTCCACTGCAGCATACAGAAAGACTGGGACGAGCCTTCTGTAAAGTAAGTGACCAGATCCCTCTCTCTAACTTCCTCTGAGCTGACAGTGACACCACCATCCTCCACTCTGAGAGAAAGAGAGGCATTGTGCCCAGTCCTTATCAATGAGCACGATGCATCGTAAACATCGTGACCTCTCATATGAGGAGCTTTCATCAGGCGGGTATTACAGCTCATTGTTTATTATGTGCTGATCAACTACAGCTCACTAACGTAAAATTTGAACTGCCCTGTGCTTAGTTTTATTGAATGTGCTTCAAATATTTGATTTTCAAGCAGTTGTACTTGCAGATAATAAAGTTAAGGCTTAAACGCATATATACTTTACATACTACATATTGTTTTCAAAGGTTAGCTAAATTATACTTCTTTTTCACAAGGACTCGGAAAACAATTAGCTGTGTTGAATATGACTAGATCATCATCATCTTCCAAACAGTGTGAAGTCACTGTACATTCATTTTATTCATCAAGCACCCACTTGTATTGTGGCAGGTGCCCTTAAATATCAGTGTTTTATTCTGTAAGCCACTAACGGCTGTTGGCATGTTTGCTGGTGAACGTGAATGAGCAGACGATGAGAACAAATGCAGATTAGCCCCCGCTAGCTAACATGTGCAGCAGCCTTCAAGTGGCCAAAGCGATTCGTCACTGGTTGTGAACGAGGTCTTTGGATGACTGTGAGCAGGGTGATCCACATGAAGGTGACATGCACGTGTCCTGTTTGCTCACGACATGACTAACCCCCATTCATGGCATCTGAAAGAGAACTATTTAATACACTTACTTATTGTGACTGTTTAAGAGTGTCTTTTTGTCATGTGGCATGTAGAGTCTTTCAAATCTTACATCATGTATAGTACATACTATATACATACTACATATTTACATTATGGAATAGTGTATTTGCATTTAAGTGACAAATACAGAAACAATTAAAATATTATTAAAAATGACTTGTTTTACGCTTGAACACAGCTCATGCAAACTTGTTTGGATCATAATAACATCTTCAATGTCATTTTGAAGTAAACTAGTGACCTCATGTGGTAAGACAAAATAAAATAAAAAATATACTTTTTATCCACTAGATGCCACTGTTTAATTGATAGAGGAGTTTGGTTAATTGGGCTATTTCTCTTTTTTTATTGTTATTATATTGTACAACTTTGGGGTGGGTAAGATCTTTAATTGTTTATGACAAAGGATACATTAAAGACATTGTTTTGCACTGTTTTGTATTTTATAATATTATTTACTCATAATCAGTGTCACACGATTCTTCAAAAATCATTTGCTGTTTAGCTTAGTTTTTAGCTCTGTATATTCTACCCTCTTGGATATATATATATATATATATATATATATATATATATATTAATTTCCATCCTAACACCCCATTATACCCACATTTGAATGTGCATCCACGCAGAGAAGCAGTGAGAGGATTTCTGAAGAAACCACGAGGTTTCAGAGAAACAGAAATTGTGAAAACCAGGACACACTGAAGTGAGGGAGAGCTGTACAGCTGGGGGAGCAGCTGATCTATTTGAAAGAAATTGTAAAATGACACTCAGTGTGAGCAAGAGAGAAATCACGTGGCTTAAAAGAAAACAAGGTGACTGAAGACAGCTCTGCAAGTTAAGAAAATTATACAAATGCTCTGCCATAAAGCACACGCACTATGCGACAAGCCTTGTTTCACAATAACAATCTGTCACTGTGAAGCATCAATACAAAGAGGTAAAATCCCATGGTCTGGAAAGAGCTAACTGGTCTGTAAATGTCATTTTAAATCAAAGAAATAAGGGCTGAGAATCTAGCGTTTCCCAAATGAGTTGCAATTGATCAAAGAGAAACTTAAAAGATTGCATTGTGTCCCTATAACCAAAACTAAAATTACTATATAGAGTAAACTTACTATATAGATTCAGTCATACAGCTAAAATTACAGATGTTAAAGAGGGATCTCATTCAATTCTCCTTTTCCTCAGACTATTGAAAGTTTGCTATTATGTTTTTTATTGTTAATGCTGTAAACAGAATGATGTCTATGTTAGATTGCAACACAAACTCACAATAGCCTACATCTGCAGTATAATAGTACTGTTATTACAATGGAGCAGCTGGAAAAAAAAATAGAACCCTCCCCAAAACACACTAGGAAATGTAAATAGTTATAATAGAAATTGTATTGGTTTTAATGAAAAGTATAATTAGTTTGTGATGGAATCTATTGGTGGGACATTAAATCCTATTGGAAAAGTGCCCAAAACACACTACAAAAAGGAATTTTGTAGTAGGCTACTGGAAAATGTTAATGGTTCATAATGGCATTTTAATACAAACAATTAGAATTTATGTAACGGTTTCTATTGGGCTTCTATTGTTTATCTTTTTTTTTTTTTTGCAAGAAGAATTAGCATCCTTATCACCATTCATTACATAGCTAACACTCAGGAAGTAGCAAACAAGATTAATTTACAAACAAATTAGGAGTCAAAACTTAGGGTCCAGTTTCTTTCCCCTATACACATGACATCATCATCATCATGCGCCTATAAAAAGACGCTGCAGAAGCACTAGTCTCTCACACAACCGAAAGCTAAATGGGAATACTTGGGAAACAATTGGCATGCTTTAAATTCTGGAGGATGCCTTTAAGCAAAGAGAGAAAAGGTAAGAATATCTCTAGCATGACATACATTGTCATGTTCCGCAAATGTTGCCTACACTCTTATAGTCTGACTGTTTAGAGTCCGAGATGAAAAGCTTTTGATTTGAAATGTAAGTAGACGTGAATTAATACATTAGTTGTGTTCTTGAGGTGTTGTTGTCTGTCCTGTTACTATCTGCCACAGCCCTCACGTTACTGCTAAAAACATAGGCGTCACATTTTCTTAATATGGAAATATGGATTTTGCCCAGACATTAAAGACTGAAATGTAACGTTAGGACACGAGGGTACTTAATTTATGTGGCAACATAAACTATGAAGGCTTAGCTAATTTATTTTTAGTGGTCTGAATGTTTTTTACATAGCTTATTCAATAGCAGCTTGCAGCTTTAAGTTATCGTCGTTACCATAGCAACCAGAAAGAGAATAACGGTTTAACATTCAGACCGGTTACTTGGACAAAGAGTCTAGTGGTAGGTTAATTAACTGTAACTGCAGTTAAAAGATACTACGGCAGGGTGTTTAGTGATATAATCAGGGTGCGATTTGTGAAAAAAGCAGAAGGGGGATGCTTTTGAAAACTTTTTTTCTCTCCAGGGTAACGGTTGGGGTTAATTATAGTGTTAGCCTTTTAACAACGCAGATGGTAAAATCCGTTTTTAGGCAAATAAATGGTATGTCATGATATGTTTTTAATACGACGGAACATTTTACGTGATCGTAATTTAATAAAAACATTGTAAGTTATTACCTGGTGATTCAAATAACGAATAAAGCGAGCAAAGAGCAGTATCAACAGAGCTTTTTGAAATTCAGTTAAACCGTCGCAAAATGATTCGGATCACGTATCGCGAATCATTTGATTCAGAACCGGATTTTAAAGCGCGTTTGGCGAATCATTTGATTCAGAACGGGATTTTAAAGCGCGTTTGGCGAATCATTTGATTCAGAACCGGATTTTAAAGCGCGTTTGGCGAATCGTTTTATCCCCATCTGGGATAAAAAAGAATATTCAGCATCCTAGACCCCTGGCAAACCGCACCCTGACTCGGAATATAATGAGATCTGAATCAGGGCGTAGGCTACCAGATAATCAATCCCGGTGTCCTGACATTTTATGCTACACGTCAGATTTTCCTACCAGGGCTTACTGCGCACGCGCATGTCAATACTGCATCCTTTTTTCTCTCGCTGAACAACATTTAATGTATCTTCATTACTCTAAGGGTAGGTTTAGGGTAGGTGTAGACATTGATAAAACACAATCTAATAGGCAGAACCGTCAAAACCGTAAATACAACTCAAAATTACTGTGTTTGCATTACTGTAAAGGTAGGTTTATGGTTGTGGTAAGTTTAATGGGAGGTAGCAGAAATCGACAGGCCACCGGCCGAAGCGGTCTGCACCAGCTGCATTTGCTCAACATGTAAGGATAAGATAGGAACTTTAATTTTTGGTACCATACTTCTGGGTAACTTAGAAAAGGAAATAAAATTAAAAGACGTATGTAAAAGAGCAGGGTTAAAGAGCAGGGAACAAGTTACAACGTAAACATGATTTATTGGGACACTTACTGTGTCCTCATCACTGTTAGGTAAGTTACTCTTAAAACTGATAAGCCTGCTGAAAAAAATAATAGAACCCTGCCCAAAACTCAATAGAAAATGTAATGGATTTAGTGGTTATAATGGGAATTGTATTGGTTTTTAATGGAAAGGTGTCTACTAGTATGTGATGGATCTAGTGGTTGTTCACTCCTCACTGCTGTGTGTGTGCACTTGGATGGGTTAAACGCAGAGCACAAATTCCTAGTATGGGAAATCATACCTGGCCACATGTCATGTCCTCTCCTTTCCTTTCTTTTACTGGTGGGACATTAAATCCTTATGGAAAAATGCCCAAAACACAATGCAAAAAGGATTTTGTAAAGGTTTTACTGGAAAAGGCAAATGGTTTATAGTAAATAGTTTAAATTTCTTTGATGATTTCTACTGGGCTTCTATTGTTTTTTTGTAGTCAAAGTCAGCTTCTTTGTCAGTTCTTCCACATGTAATGCAAATTACGTAAAGAGAATTGAAATTTTGTTCATCTCGGACCCTAGGTGCATACAGATAACATTAACAACATGAGGGAGGTATGAGGGTCAGAGGTCACGGGTGCGTGGGGCAAGAGAGGGGAGGAGGGGCAGAGTTGTGCTTCCTGACAGCCTGATGGATGAAACTGTCCTTCAAGTTGTGTGTTGAGTGGGTTGGATCACCTGCAATGCAGTGGGCTTTGCGGGTCGGACAGGTGACGTAAATATCCTGGAGGTATGGGAAAGATACACCAACTATCTTCTCAGCTGCTCTCACTATTCGTTGGAGGGTCTTGCGCCAGGACGCGTTGCAGGTGCCATACCACACTGTGATGAACCTGGTTAGAATACTCTCAATGGTGCCTTTGTAGAAAGTCGGGGCTCTAGCTCTTCTCAGTTTGTGGAGGAAGTAGAAATGCTTTCTTAGCCAGTGCTGTGGTGTTGTTCGTCCAGGAGAGATCCTTTGTGTGATGTGCACTCACTCCCCTGACAGCAACATAGTGTTGGCCCGGATCCGGCCTACATCGCGCCTGTGTGAAATCCATGCAGGCCAGGTGTGAGTCGGATCGGGGCCAAAACGGAGTGTGACTTAAGTCACTGTCACCATGGTTACTGATAAAGAATATGTGCTTGACTCATGTTGCAGACAGTAGGGACTTTAACCCATATATATCTATTAAGGCTGGCACGATACATGTACTTATACCGAACGTCACGGTACTGACATCTCTGTTCAGTGCATGATGCCTTACAACGAATACAGGCAACCAATCCCCAATCCAGAAGCAGCAATGCAACGCTGTTTGGTAACCACCAGCAGAAGAACTGTGAATGCCATGAGTTGCGCACTTGAAAACAAAGCCCCTGGACAGTGACCATGTGCTGATTCTGAACACGTCTCTCACTTAGACTGATACAGGAGTATACTTTAAAGACTTGCGCACTCAACTGTTTGTGAAATGAAGCTTTTTGCTCATCGATCCTACCTCTCTCAGCAATGCTGGAACTGGTGTGTGTGTGTGTGTTGGTGTACTTGCCAACACACACGTTGCTTTTTGTGATTTATGGAGAGGTGTAATGGCGTTTATACTTTACAAACTGTATGTGGTATTGCCCTATACTGACCCTACACCTAAACCTACCCCTTACAGGAAACTGTGTGGATTTTTAGATTTTCGAACACAATTTAGTATGTTTTTTAAGCCTTTTGAAATAGGGGACACTGAAAATGTCCTCATAAATCACCTTCGTATTGTAATACCTATGTCATACCCATGTCATTATACAAATTTGTGTCCTCATAAACCACTTAAACATGCACAATCACTTTAGCTGTATCCTTGCAAGCAGAATCAACACTTACCATCTTAATAATAATGCATCACTGCATTATGCATTAATGCATTATTTATACTGTATAAATAAAGAAATGAAGAAAACAGATAGGATGTCACTTTCTGCTATTTGAGTTTCCTTTCTGTGCACAAATTAAGCATATCACAAAACCGAAACTCAACATTTATAGGCTACCCCCCCCCCATATTTCAAGAATATATTCCTTATATATATATATATATGTACTGCAGATTATATGTAACATTATAATCTAATATAAAATTTAGTATTTTCACATCTAGGTGGAAAACAGTTTCTAATTTGTACTGCTGTCTGTTCTAAATAAATTAAAAGAAGCTGAGCTAGGTATTAGTTGTTTTTTTCCCTGTTGTACTGAAATCGTATCGAACCGTGACCCATGTAACAAGGTACGTACCGAACCGTGACAGCCGTGTATCGTGCCACCCCTAGTATATACCATTTAATTCCATCAGAATTCTACCATTAGTCTTTTATTTAATCTGTCTTGATTATGTTTTAAACGTAAACTTTGTAAGCGAACAATGTAATTATTGCCTAAACATCCTCCTCATAAACCGTCATCTTCTGGCATCCTCAGTCTCGGGAGACCATGGAAATCTGCGTCCGGATTAGTAACTCCGTGGCTTGAAAGCAGCGTCTTTGGTGACTGTAGAGCCCGATTCTGGATGTACAGCTTCTGTTACAATTTCGG
>JAUMHE010000075.1:7826180-7858627 GCA_032359235.1 Enteromius mattozi
ATATATATATATATATATATATATATAACATTTCACTCAATTTAATTTTTATATTTTATTTTATTATAGTTTATTGTAAACCACAGTTAATGATTTCAACAAGGGAATGCAGCTCTGCTAAAGATTTTTCTCTGAGTAAAATAAATTAAATTTTTTGCTGTTGTTTGTTTTTGTTTTAAATAAATCCCCATACTCTCTATCCTTCAGAATGCAGTCATTCACGCATTGTTCTGTAATATTTGTCACTGCATGTATGTACTGCTATGTACGTCATATTCGGTCATGGCAGTGCAGCCTACTTTCAGCGCGCCTGCTCAGTTAACAGGTGCATTTTTCTTATACATAATGTAACACCTAACTGGATACATGTCGGACTATAAACGGGTGTCCAATGTACCAAAACAATTCAACTGTATAGTGCGTCAGTAAAAATGGAAGATGATGACATCATACACAATGCAGCGCATTTCTGAAACCCATAACGGTGCTCGCTTCACCGGTGTCCTGCTTTTTGCAAACATCTAATATAATATTCTATAACATTATCCTCAACTAACCAGTGCGCTTCTACGTTTAACAGCAGCTGGTGTAAACGAACGGAAAACCGCTCAAGTTAGCGCAGTGCATGCTCTATGACAGCGCTTTATGTCACTGCAATACATTTGGAAACGTCTCCGATATCAAGCACCTTCACAGTGAAAACCTTTGCATTTGCAATTTAGCGAATCTAACCCGTGTGCGTGCAAATAAACGGAAGGTTACAGCTTACCTTTGTGGACGATATTTGGCTCTGCAAAAAATAAACACAGGGTCAAACACAGGAAGTCCCGCCTATTTCTCTCTCACCAAAAAGAATCTCATTATGAGAGGAAAAATGTAGAATGATTTTTATGAAGATGAAGATTTTTTTTTGGCGTCCGCTTAAAATATGCTGTGTTTGTTATTTATACGATTAAGTATTTAAATTATGTAATGTTACTTCAATGGTCCGTCTGAAAACAGTTCCAATGTGATCAAAAACGCACGAGCCGCCTTTGCCTCCGAGTCACGCGCACGGTATTTAATTCCTGTCCGCGAGCGTCTAGCCTACCGTAAAAAGTAAAATATTTTCATTTTTAACGTTACTAAAACACAATGCCTTTGGCTAACTGCCTACCCATGTAAAATATGACTAATGCAAGGTTTATTATCAACATTCTCCACCAGAGGTCACACAAACATAACCTAATACATAGTCATCGGTTTAAATATTAACCATTTATGCATTTTTCATTCTTAAATAACGCGCGTTTGGAAATAGACATATCACGACAAAATGTGGTCTTTTACTTTTTTTGTCCTTCTGCTTTTTAATACACAATATAACACGCGTTGACTGAATATTTAGGATTAAATATATGCAGAATTAGATGTAAGATGGGGCTTTTAAAATGTTTAATGTTTCTTACGTAGAGTTTTAGAGGAGTGTAAGTTGGCCTCTTCTCTCTGTGAGATCCGGGAGATGCTGCTGGCTTTGTGCAGATTCTTTACCGTCTCCAGGACAACCACAACCTGACGCAACGTGCGCCCCTCCTCCATCCCAGCCTCTCATCTCATTCAAGAAACAAGTGTGTAGTAAGAGCAGAGTTATTGTGCTCTCCTCTAGAGCAGGACGCGAGGAGTACAAGTGCCTGACAAACTACTATGAAGGTAAGAATCATCTTTTCCTTTATAATACCTGCGCTCTCTAAACCACGTATAGATCAAATAACAGGAGTCACTATTGAGCTAGCTAAAACTTTGACTGTCCCACTGAGTGCACTAAACATTTTTTTTTTCTAAATGATTTTCTACGCAGGATGTATCTGCTTCATGATGTTTTATTCTAATAGGTGGGCTTTCACTAAGTTAAAAGGAAAGTAAACTAATTTCATGTTCATGAAGATATTCAGCACCTGGACATGTTTTCATTTAGTCTGTATTTACCAGGGCTGAGTTAATCATTGCTATGTGACAAGTCTAATAAATAAACTATTTGGTAATAATCAAAGTAGTGATGTAACAGCTGAATGTTACTATCAAGGCAATATTTATGAGCATGATTGTGAAGTGAGACTCCGGGTTCGTTTTCACTCCAAATCTGAGAGTCATTTTATGCTGAGAAACCAAGATTTGCACTCCAGATATACGACAGTAAGGTTTACCGCATCTAATTAGACATGGATAAATGCAGTCATGGCTAGTGTTTGGCCCAAAGAACATTTAATATGTCTGGAAAAAGGAGCAATCTGAATTCTAAACATAATACTGTAGAGAGTGTGGAAAGATACTGCACTCAAAACCAATATTTTTCATGAAAAGGGAATATAAAAGTTATTATATATATATATATTATATTATAGGTTATGTTTCCTGAGTACTTACCTGAGAAATAACTGGGTAATATAAGGTAACCACATGGGTCACGTTTAGGTTTATGGGTAGCTTCAGGGTCAGTATTGTTAAGTAATTAAATGTACATGCAGAACAGAACAAGTTTTAGTTAAGTTAAGTCTTGATAAATTCATGCTACATCCATTTATATATTACGTATTACAGATATACAAAGTATCTTTGTAG
The DNA here is from genome assembly GCA_032359235.1 of Enteromius mattozi. NCBI lineage: Eukaryota > Metazoa > Chordata > Actinopteri > Cypriniformes > Cyprinidae > Enteromius > Enteromius mattozi. Next base: position 7,828,779 of record JAUMHE010000075.1, read on the forward strand.
AGTCTCAAGCTTGAATTATCATTAGTTTGTGTGTTAAAGTCTTGGTATGTAGTTAGTAAGTGTTTTGAGAAGCACATTTTTTCAGAGTAAAGTGAGAGTGGTCTGGGATGAATGGATCCCCCTGTGAGACGAGTCCCGTTAGTGCTGCCACACACAGTGAGGGAGGTGGAGCAAAGCGCTAAATGAGCCGAGACTTCAGGAGTGTGATTAGTCCCGCAGCCGTGTCGAGGTTAATGTGAGGCCAATTAACAACCAGCACACTCCTCTTATGGGAAGAACGCATTCCTAGAACAGCTGCGATGATGAAAGATGTCAAGGCAATGTGCCAAACGCTATATCACAAGTACACTGGACAGACAGCTTTGCGGGAAAGCATTAAAAATGTGGGTGGTCCTGAGACTAATTAGATTATGAGCACAATGCTGATGCATTGCTTCATGTGATTGTGTTCTTTGTATTAGAGTAATGAGAGGTTGTAATCGAGCAGCATTATGTTCTTTGGTGATCGTCACAGGTCTGGCTGCTCTAGTGAGGAGTGACATTTAGTTCTTTGGAGCAGACAGTCTTCAGTGCTGCTGACTCATTGGCTGGGCTTAGTTGCTATGGCAACCGCCAGCTTTCTAAGATCCACAGTGAGATATGAGGTATGGATGGAAAGCGTCCATGTGATCAGTAAACTTTCCATTTTAACCATGATTTACTTCAGAGGACTAGCTTCTGGTTAATTAAAACCAAGTAATCTATCAAATACATCATTTTTTTCTTTCTTCTTCCTTTTTGCTTTTTCCCACATTTGTATAAAAGTGTCTGCTAAATGACTAAATTACTTTTTAAAAATAAATAATAAATAAATTATATTTATACATTTAAATAAATAAATAATAGTGCAGGGCGATGATTAACCATGATTAATTGCATCCAAAATAAAAGTTTTGTGTACATAATATATGTGTGTGTTCTGTGTATATTTATTATGTATATATAAATACACATGCATGTATATATTTAAGAAAAATATGTTTATATATTAAATATATTTACATATAAAATAAATTATATGAATATAAATATATACATGTAAATACAAGTAAACAGTTTCTAAATATATATAATGTATGTGTATGTCTTTATATATACATAATAAATATACACGGTACATACATATACTGCATATATATATATATATATGATATGTTCACAAAAACCTTTATTAGGATGCAATTAATCATGGCACTGCACTAATTAATAAATAAATAAAAGATTGTAAAATTTTAAAACCTATATATTTATCTTATGTATCTTTTTGCACATTGTTTATTTGTTTATGTTAAAACTGTCAGCTTTTTAAATGTTTATATTAAAATACATAATCTTTAAAATTAAGCCTAAACTTTTAAATGATGAAAAGGTAACCACGTTCATTTTAATTGGAGGAAAGGATCAAGAAGCAAGATGTTTTAGGACGGCTACGCTACGGAAACGATACTGGAAAAATGGAAGCTCAATATCTGTGTCTTTGATTTATTTTATAGCCCCACAGACACACCATCCTGGTTACTGCAAGCAAATCCAAAGGTCTACTGTATCTTTATTGATCCAACAAGGCAATGAGATCATCTGACCATTTAAATTGATTTTCACTGTTTATTTTTGGCAACTCTACCACTTCCTCAAAAGGCCATGGATGCCAGCTCAATACCTCAGATTAATATAGAGGACTGTGATGGCCTTGAGGTTGCCCCAGATGACCATTTGAGAAACCTGAAAGCACTGACTGAGAAGCTCAGGCTTGAGACCAGAAGGCCGTCCTATCTTGAGTGGAAGGAACGAGTGGAAGCTCAAAGCTCCAAAGGCTTAGCCGTGTCAGAGGGCTCATCAGAGCTGGAGAAAGCTGCTGGACTGAAGCCTGACGTCACACCGCAGAATTCACAAGTGACTGCAGGAAACGCCCTGATATCTAGAAGCCTTGGTGGATTTGATAATATTGATGAAGCTCTGGTTTGGCTTAGAAAAGAACTGGTAAGTCAAAATGTTTCAAAATCTTCATTTATTAACTGAATTCCTAAATAATGCATGTCAGCATCTCTTAAAATAAACAAAACTTGACCTTTAATGACAAGACTACTTCAGTTTTAGGTAAAATGTCATGTGGTGCAGCTCCTAAAAATATATAATTAATATAATATAAAAATATAATTAACAATTTGTGATATTTGTATAAATAATAAATACCTTAAAAAAAGATTTTTTAATTTTTATAAGTTTGTATTTTTTTCAATAGTGATTATCACTCATTTAAGGTGTATAGATTTTTTTTTTTTACAATTTACTTTAAAATTATTTTTTTTAAAGCATTTTCAATCTTTACAGACACTCATATTAGTCATCATATTCTCAAAAATGTAATTCTTGTTGCTGTTTTGCAATCATCCTCCTGTAAGGGAAGAAAACGAACAGCATTCGCATTAGTGAGCTAATTTAAATGAAACAATGGAGTGAATGCACAAGCCTCCATTACTACATCACTGCGTGAGAGAGATTGCCATTCATGTTAAAGTGAGTGGAAAAGATGGTGAGCAGATGAGCATGAGAGGTGATCGCTCTCTGTTCCTCTAAGTGTAATCACTTCTCTTCCGCTCAGCCATGTGGTTCAAGGCATATTTTTCTGCACAGGCCATTACAACCAAGGCACGCAATGAGGCTCCTTTAGCTACATAAGAAGCCTTTCTTCCACCTCCTTTGCCCTGTGTGTGTCCATAAACATTTACACTAAGAAAATTGGACACAAAAACAGGGCAAGTTGCAATACAAGGAGACTTCCGAAGATCCATATCACCTCCTGAAACTGACAAAAGCATGGTTGCTAACAAAGATGAATCTACATGCCCATGTTTGTGTATGGTTAGGAGTAATTAAGTAGCTTTAGGGTCGTGCCAGGCATTTTGCCATGAGTCTCAAAAGTAGAGAGACTACCATTACCTTTTCTAAGTTTAGGGTTGGTACGATTTCTATTTATTAAAAAAGAATGCATTAAATTGAACAAATTTAGCAGCACAGCTATTTTCAGCGATAATAATAACAAATGTTTTTTGAGCACCAAATCAGGATAATTAGAATGATTTCTGAAGGATCATGAAGATCATGAAGATCAGTAATAATGCTGATCACAATGTTGAAACAATTATACTAGTAATTTTTACAGTTAATTGCAAAGAAATGGCTGGTAACCTTGAATTACATGTAAAAAATTATGAGAGTATTTCTCTCCCCTTATGAGAGTATGCTCCTCCCCTCTGAAACAAAAGGTGTGTTCAACTTGAAGTGTTCATTTCTGAATGAAACGCCTACTTTACCACATCCAACAAATTCAAAGTAAGAAAAAGAAGCCACGCCCCACGTTTTCCTCATTCAATTTTCTGTTTCTCTCTGAAGTACGTCATAATATGGAAGTAAAACTGGTTTCACGCTGACTTTAAAGGGATAGTTCACCCAAAAATAAAAATTCTGTCATAAATTATTTATCCTCATGTCGTTTCCGTCCTGTAAGACCTTTGTTCATCTTCGGAAAACAAATTAAGATATTTTGATGAAATCTGCAAGCTTTCTAACCCTGACTGACACGGAAGAGAAGAATTGATAAAAAAGAGTAGTATTTTTTTGGTGAGTAATTAATGACAGAATTTAAATTAAGTGAACAAACCCTGTCATGAGTTTCTTCTACTTGTTATTCTTTCATAGATGGAGATGCGCATCCAGGACCAGCAGTTGGCCCGCCAACTTATGCGACTACGCGGCGACATTAACAAACTCAAAGTGGAGCAGACGTGTCACCTGCATCGCCGGATGCTCAACGACGCCACCTTTGGCCTGGAGGAGCGTGACGAGCTGTCAGATCTTCTGTGCGATGGACCCGTCACTCCAGGGTTTGGACTCTCTTCACCACTGCGCCTCATTGGCGTCACCAAGATGAACATCAACTCCAGACGCTTTTCACTTTGCTAGCCATTTAACGTGTAACCCAACTGCAAAAGAAAAGAATTCATGACTCAAAAAGTGAATGATCTTAGACAACTGTTTTGGAACTGTTGTCACAGAACATCCTGTGCCTCTTGCTCTATGTTCTTGTGCCAGTGAAACCTTTTCAGTTAATCAAATGAACAATACTAAAAAATGTCTGATCCACTAGCCATGGCTCTATGCCTTAGATACAGTCCTTGTTGTGGTCATGAGATATCGAATGATGTTGCTTATCACACACATGTTCTGTTTCAAAACCTTTTAAACTATCGAATGTGTAAAGATTGTTCCAAAATAGACATCTTAATTATAGTGCCTCCAAGACACCTTGCCAAATTCATGGTGGAAGCAATCCCATAACGCACTGCAATAAGCTCAGTGAAAATTGCTGACAAGGCATTAGAAATGTTTATTATTAATAAACGTATATATCATGTAATATTAAGGATTGATGAATGTAATTTAAATGAGTTATTTTATAATAACTTTGTGTTCTGTGAATTTTAGTCAATCAGTGATTAGTTGCATCCAAAATAAAAGTTTTTGTTTATGTAATATATGTGTGTGTATTGTGTATATTTATTATGTGTATAAAAGACACATACATACAGTGTATTTTTTGAAAATATTTACATTATTTCATATAAATATATTTAATATATAAATATTTTTCTTAAATATACACTTTAATGTTCATGCACTTATTATACACAGTGTGCACACATATATAATGTACACAAAAATGTTATTTTGGATGCGATTAATGACCATTAATAGTTGCCCAGCACTAATTTTAATGCTTATTAGTGCTTCATTAGTGTGTTAGCATAGCAATATGTGAACTTCAACAGTGCACAGCCATTTTTTCAGCTGCCCATTTCAATATTTTTTTTACACATTAATTTTTCCCCTATGGATTTTAATATGTTTAAAATAAATGAAAAAGCATTTCTGAAAACCAGACAAAAAAAAAAAACAACGGTTCAAGATGTGTACTTATTGAATTTATTAAGGAAATTTATTACAATCCCATGAATCATTGTGGTTGTGATTGCCATCGTTTTCACCAAATCTCACAATTAAACATGATATACAGGATACATATTTATACTACAGGGCCGTTGGATACTTGAATCTGATTGGCTGACGAACGTTCTATGGTGTGCAATTATTTTCAAGGAAACGCACGGTGGACGTACTTCCAGGCAGTTCTTTGACCGCATTACAGTTCCATATCACTTTGCCAAATGGTTTCTATTATTTAAAAGGACTTGCAACCAAAGATATATATATATAGCCTAACTTACATGTCTATGCTTAGAACAGCAAAATAACCAAAACTCACAATGACACATAATTATTCAACGGCCCGTCGTCAATTATTCCTTACATATAGGCTATATATATATATATATATATATATACACACACAAACATACATATAAGCAGAGTAATGCAGCAAAAGCACATACCATTGAGTAACAACTCTGAAGCTCACAGAAGACTTTTGTTTAATGGTTTATTAGTTACTGTTAAAAATCAATTCCCCATCACTTCCAGAACCAGAATGTTGCACTCTGTTAAAATAAAATGAATCAAATCTCCCAAGAGTAATGCAAATTGTGTGGCACACAGACTATGTAGGTCTCTAATGAGCTTCATGATTATTGTATAGGCTATAGTGAAGCAGCAGGTTTTGGAGCAGAGCTTCAGCCTTTAATGCAGTTTTGTTTATGTATGACACAAAAAGCAACACAAGTATGCATGAGTGTGCATGTTTGAACTCGAATTATTTTTCTACACACATTTGCATTTTATATGGAAGAATATCTTATAAACAACTTTTGTGTTTAAAAATGAAAAATATATATTATGCTTGACATGCACAGTAAAGAAGGTGTTTGCTATGTGCTGTACAATAACATCCCAGTCTACAGACCTCTGATAATACATCCATACAATCCTGCAATAAATGTTGTACAGTCCAATACAGTGCTGACTTAGTATGTTACTAAAGCAAGACGGCTCATCGTCTTACTGCTTTGTGTACATTGAACTGATGCCAATCTCTATGTAGCCAATTACTCTTTTAAGTGCTTCCATTTTGCCCAATTTGGGAGGAGCGTCTCAGCAGATATCCATCATTCAAATGACATGTTTTCGTAAACAAAACCTCCAACATATGTGCAAAGGCTACGATAATAAGTGCCATTATACTACACTCAATTACCTTATTTGTGGATGTTTAGGAACTTCCTGTTTGTTTGAACGCTGGAGTATTTCGGTTCATTTGGCTTTCTTGTTGATCTTAAACATTTGTGGTGCTTTTTTTAATGAGCCTGAATATTGTGCTGCATAACTCAGTCAGAACAATAGGCCTACCTCAGAGAAAATGTCTTGGCTTTCTCATTCACGTTTCTTCAAAGGATGGAGTGAAACCAGCTCTGAACAAAAGCTGAAAGGGTGTGTTTCAAAGTCCCTTTTTCAGGAAGGTAGTGTTTCACATCCCTTTACAATCACTGACTTTATTGTACAGCCAAACCATCCTTGACCGATGATAAACTCCCAAAGCATTCTGGGACTTGACATATTGTCTCACAATTAGCAGTTTTAATACTTTCTTACAGCAATCCGGTCTTCGAATTTGATTGGTTGAGCAGCTGATAGCGTGGAGACCTTACAGTGTTTGTTTTGGAACTATTTTCAGGGATATTGTGTCTAAAATTATTATTATTATTATTTTTAATTAAAATTAATATGATTATTTTTACAAACCTGAATCTTTTGTGTAAACCCACTTAGTGCAACAATCTTCTTTTTCCACACAATCTCAGAAAGATTCTGTTATTAATTACTCACCCTCATGTCATACCAAACCCAAAAGACCTTTGTTTATCTTCAAAATACAAATTTAGATATTTTTTTACGAAATCCGAGAGCTTTCTGACTCTCTATAGACCTTAGTTCCCAGATTTAGAAATGTAGTAAAAACAGTTAAAATAGTCCATGTGGCATCAGTGGTTCAACCAAAGTTTTGCAAAGCTACGATTTAATTTGTGTGTGCAAAGAAAACCAAAATTATGACTTTTTCTTTTCCACGTCACCGTCCTCCATCAAACGTCCCATGAGCTGAGCCTTGTTTACGAACAGAAGAATAAACACACGTCACGGTACTCTTGATAATGGCGGAAGATGTTGCATGAACTGTTTTTTGAGACCTTTTGTGAGCCGCAAGGTCATTATTGCAATTAAACATTTGTATTCAACAGCAAAATCCCTTGTGAAATACTACACTACCCATGATTCTGCAGAGAAACCTCCATCAGTCAGTTGTTCCAAATAAACTCTTTAGCATTCACAAACCCTCATGAAGCACTGCAAATGATCCCTACTAAACTATTTATGCCTATTTTTTCTCTCATTAGTCTCGAACCTTTGTGTTTTTGTCTGATTTAAAAATACTCTTTAAAGTTGTGATTCACTTCGTAGCTGGTTGACTTCGATTCCTTATGGGAAAAATGAATTGGACAAACGCTTCCGGAACCAATGCTGTTGAAAAAGTGGGTGGGCACTAATGCACTCTTTACTGCCTTTATAAACCATCACGACACCTGTTGTTTTGTAGCTATTGTCTGCCACCATTCCTCAGTCAGCTTTAGCTCTAATGAGACACCGGGTCTCTCTGTATCATTGTCTCCAGTGCAGCTGTCTTGTCAAATGACATCTAACATGACATAAGCTCCCAGCTCCTTGTTAGCTCAGGATCAGGGTACTGACCTTTTAACACCCTTTGTGTGTGTCCCTAAAGCAGCTCAGTTTGTCAGGATGTGCTTCTTGGCTCCGGTGAGGAATGAGGGTTTTTATGCATGCATGCGCCCTGGAATTACAGCTATGTGCTGTGTGAACGAAGCTATGCGTCTTCAAGAGGCAAATTATTAATGAACGACTTGATGTCTTCCGCTCAAATAAACTTTTGCCGCTGTCGTTTTATATGTACGGGTGCCAATGCTTGTTCTGGAGCCACGTGATAATACCAGTCGGTGTCTTTGAGGACTCTAGCTCCTGCTTTGATGGCAAGGACTCTCCAGAACAAAAGAATTAAAGGGGCAGATTTATAGAACAAGTTTATCTTATCCAAAATTAACCGTCTAGGTAAAAAAAAAAGTATGTCCAGGGCAAAGGCCACTTGTTTCAGAGGTAACTTCCACTAATGAGAGAGGGAGAAAGCACCGTTGCACTGTGGGATACGTTTAATCCTACTTATCGTTGCGTGATAGCTACATGCTTGGATAAATTGAGCAGGCTTATGCCTATGTTAGGGATTCTTCTTAATGGCCTATTTTTGTCAAGGTTTTTATTAGTCATTAGTTGTGAGTAGGTCTTTTGAACAAGTGTGAGGAATTTGAAGCACAGTTAAAGCAATTCCCAGCTGTGCAAATGGAAAATAAATAGATGCACTTTATATACTTTTAATAAATTAAACATAACGTATAGACATATACACAACCGTTTTAAGTCTCTTAAGATACAGTTAGAAAATAGTAATATTGTAAAATTATATAAATACTACTCTTATTTTAAAATGTCCTTTATTCTTTAGATGCTAAGCTGAATCTATCTATCTATCTATCTATCCATCCATCCATCCAATAGGCTAATGATGGTCTACTGTCCTCTGCTGGTAACAATGTAACATTGCCACCACAATGCAAAAATGATATAAGCAATAAATGAGTAAGTGCTGCACCTTTTAATAAACTCATACTTCAGTCACGTTCTGTACAGATTACAGAATATTACTTGCATCCATGTTGGATGATACAATCAGTGATTCTGCAAGGCACAATGTTAGATAACTGAAAACTCTGAGGAGATACAATGAATGGCGGGACATGTGAATATTGCATTCTCAATCAGCCAGAAAACTGACTTTGTCTAATATCCAAGTTTTCAGTCAAAACCAAAAATATATAGTGCTACATTTCCTACCTGAAGAAACCCACATGATAATAACTGGGTAATTATAATCATTCCTGGCTGAAACAAATATAAAAGAAGTGAAAAATATATGTTAGAGGAAAAACGAGTGTAATAGAACAATGACCAGTTAATATAAGGGTGTAAAAGGGTCAAGTTTTGATTAGCACTTCAGTGCAGGAGGAAATATACTGCACCTCACTTCCATCAGGTTACAACACACATAAGGCAATGAAGATCACGCTTGAGGAAGGCCAGTAGGCAATGCTCCAAACTGCACCTTCACACTGATCAGAAGTCACATTCATATTAAATGACATACAAGCAAAGCGATCTGACATTTACAGAAGCTTATTTCTGTGACAGAATGAAGTTTAAAAAGTTACCTTCAAATGAACTGTGAGACAAAGTGTCAATTACCTTTATTTTTTATTTTTATATATATAAAAAAAAAAAATTGCGACTTTTTATCTCATAATTCTGACTTTTTCTTTCAACCGAGATGAATGAACTTTCAATTAAATTTTCTCAAAATAAGTGATCATTCAACTCTTTGTTCAAATTCAGCTTTTTTTCTCTCTAAATTTTGACCTTTTACACAGTTTTTAAGTCTTAATTATAAGACAAACTCAACTGCGATATTATAAAAGTCTAAATTGCAAGATACCGATAAAAGGTGTAATGTGACTTTGGACTTCTCGCAACTGAGTTAAAACAAGTTACGAAGCAATTTTAAGTTAACATTTCACAATTTAATCCTTTCTAAGATTTTTGACTTTCAGAACTGATATATGTTTGCAGTTTTGAGTTTTCACAATTCTGATAAACAGCAAGAGTTTAACCTGAATTTGCCATAAAAGTCTAAACCGTGGGATAAAAAGACATTTACCTTTATCTTTTTAAAATAAACTTTTACCTCACAATGCTGAATATTTCTCTCAATTTAGTTAGAAATGTATAATTCTGACATTTTCTACATATCTCACAGTTGTGAGATTTTGTCAGAACTGTGAGGAAAAAGTCATAAGCAGAAAATAAAAGGTAGCAAATTATAATTTTTTTTTCAGCGGTGGGATAAGCTTTCAGATCAGTGTGAAGAGCAACATCTACCAGCAACAAGGTTTCTCATTAGTGGTAGCAGATACTGCCAATAAACATCCCAGAAGAACACAACTGCTGTCCACAGCAATACATGATCCTTCTATCACAGGTCTTGAAAAATCACAATTGTCAAATCTGAAAAATCCACTTGTGTTAAAATGGCACAACATATAAAAAATAAGGAGGATGGCCAGGAAGTGGTATCCATACAGTATCCGAACTCCAGCATCGTCAGATTTGATGGACAGCAATAAGGGCCGATGGCCCATGTGATTATCTCAAGTGGTGATTGGCTAAAGCGCACTGCGAGTCACTGACCCAGTGCTGTGACATCAAGACAACACGCCGTCCTGGTCCATACTGCTTCCTAATGCTTCAATGTCATTGCTTATGTCTGAAATCATGCGGTCCCACTCGTCGCCCTCAGAGGTGGCCGTTCCTTCGTCCGAGCCGCCCGCAGCACCGTTTCCATTAGTGGTGGAGTCTGACGCAGAGCTTGTCGTACGTTTGTAACGCCCAAAGCTGTCCGTTATGATGCCGCGGCCATCCTTCACGCCAATGGTTTCCAAAAAGTTCTCAAAGTGCTGGCTGTCCTTCTCAGGAATGAAAGGCCGCAGTCCTGAAGGGGAGAAAGCAGAGCTGAACTCAACAAATGAAGAAATTCTCCAACATAGGTCGATAAGAACAAATGCGAAGACTGATGAACTATTTAAACATTCTGCAAGCAGCTGTTTCTATTTGGGGGATGTTGTAGGTCCTTGACGACAACAATAGTCTGGGCACGACAATTTGTGTCACAAATTGAAGCATAAATCTGTCGAAATGTCTTCCATTTTAAAAAAGAGGCTGTTATTGAGGGGTGAGTTAGCAGCAACAAAACAGTACACTTTTTATGACTGTTCGTTTACACAACATCAGTGTTTTGGGGACTGAAAGTGCATATTTTCTGCATATTTTTGAAATCGTGTTTCAAAGTCAAGTTTTTGAAAATGCTACCATTACGGTTTCTGTGTAAACGCCTAAGCAGGAATAAACAACACACAACAATGGTGGAGTATAAGGCACTGTTGTTGCTGTTCAAGAGTTTGTTAGCGCTTCTTCAGCAAAAGTGTGGATTTATTTGATCAATATTACAACCAACAGCGAAGATGCATCATATACATCATATTACTGTCACTTCCCTACAGGTACTGTTTGTGACAGCGCCAACTACTGGCCTTGCATACTTAATACAGCACTTTTGGCTGTTTTTGCAAATGTGAATCATTTGAAAAACATTTTTGTATATGCGTGAAACAAAACAAAACAAAAGAAAAATATATTATATATATGTATATATATATATATATATATATATATATATATATATATATATATATGCATGCGTGTCAATTTATAAATACATACATATTTATACATTTACACACATATATATTATGCACACAAAAACTTTGATTTTGGATGCAATTAACCACAATTAATTGTTGTCCAGCACTAATTTAATTCTAAGGGTCAATGAGATGGTGGAAAATCAGTTACAATTTATATTATTTATTTAAACAAAAATCTTAGAATTTATTTTAAACATTTTATCTTGACTATGGAGAGAGAAAAAAAAAATAGGATGAATAATGTATATGGAATTACTTAATTTAAAAAAACAAAAAGCGAATCAGTCAAAATTGTAAATATAATTTTAGCTAGTATTAATCTTGTATTATTTAAAGACTATTACAGTATTTAATAATTTTCATCACTATACTAAATTACCTTTTTTACTTTCACTTATTTTAATGAGTAATTTTGTTCATTGTCATTTTTTTATTAGTTTTTGTTTTTTGATATTTAGCTTCAAATTATTTTCATTTTGGTTAATTCTATATAATTTCTTTCATCTAATATTTATGTTTTATTTCAATTAATGAAAGCAACAATAAAAACCGTGCACACTAATGTTAAAGCTGATGTTAAAGCTACTCAATGAGTGGTCCGTAAAAAACAGCTACATTTAAAACAAATTTAACTAACCCAGGAGGAGGAACTTCCTGCTGTCTCCGTAAAGCTGACGCAGGTTGATGCAGAACTCATGGATGGAGGCTCCGTTTCTGTACTCGCGTAACAGTGTGGCAAACTGCTGTATCTCCTGAGATGACAGCTTTGTCCTCAACTATTGCAGAGGATGACAGGAAAACAGAAATGCATGATGGGATCATTTATTATGCAAAGACTAATTACAGACTCCAACAACTGGCATCCAAATGTATTTTTATACACTGCACTCGACACACAAACACTCACTGTGGTCATGTAGTCTTGTAGCAGTTCGGCAGCTGTTGTGCTTAGTTCACTCTCACTGGCTGTTATGGTTTGTGGTGATGCCGGGGTGGAGGAAGGGGAGGGGCTAGAGGAGTGTCCCGCCTCTAGAGAACTAGAGAAAGTACTGAGATTGGACAAAAACACAATGATTGCTCAATTCAAGAGATAAAATGGCTCATTTCTTGCAGGAGACAGATACTCAAGCTATACTCACAATGTGCTCGCCTCGGCTTCAAACACTTCTTTGACATCTTTACTCGAGGAGTCCTCTTTTATTGGAAAAATAAAGCAAGCATTCAGAAAGGTTTCATTTTGCTACAAGGCCAGTGTGATATTAACAGACTAAGCTTTAGGAAGCATAAATACGGTTCCAATTTACCACCCCAAATGAAATTGTGATGTGAAACTGACTGTGGTCTGTGGTTTGGGCAAGTACAAATTTACTGGGAAATCCCAAAATGATGAAGCTCTTGCCTACTCACCACTGCAGATTGAGAGATGCCTGATGGGGGTTGTGGCTCCATCAAAGATGGCCCTGTCCAGGAAGTCAATGGTGGACTCTGTGTAGACAATCTGGAAGACTTGACTAAGTAGGAGACACAGCTCCTCTGCTGCAGCCTGCGAAACCAGAGCTTGGGATAATCAAACCACTGCTGCTTTTACAAACATCAAAAGTGCAGTATATTGTACAATAGCAGTAGTTTTTGCAAGAAACTTGTCAAGTCACTCGTTTCATAATTTAACAGACAAAATAAGGTCCTTTTACCAACCTTATTGTCGACAGCCAGCACAAGCAGGCAGCAGACCTCCACAAGCACGGCCCCACTCTCCGAAAGAGAGCTCAGAGTGGGAGATTTTGACATCTCTGTACTATGACATGGAGAACCACCGGGCTCCTGAGCTGCAAACGCAAATTATACTCCATTGAAGGAAACCCTAAATTACTTTCTCACATCATCCTAAATAAAGATATAGAATCTTAAAAAAATTCCATTTCCGTGTTCTGTTTCGCTTTTGGTGTAATGCTCAACCACACACCTGTTTTTAGCACCACGAGGTGAAGTGAGTCGTCTCTGATGTAGGACACAGCTGCGATGTCATGAATGGGTACGCGAAGAATGATGTCTTCTCCATCACGCCACACGAGCTTCACATTGTATGCCGACAAACTGACAACAGCATCCTGCTCTGATGTCAGCTGCCCTGCCAACTGATGAGACTTCTGCAAAACACATTAGAGAAGCAATGTGGGAATTTATCTTCGTGTTGCAAAATAAGGCGATGTCATTGACTGTTACTCTTACCCTGGCATTGTCAATAAGCTGCAGAACTTCTGTGCGGCTGGAGGGATTCAGATATCCAGGAACTGAGGTCAGCTGTCCCAGATACTACAAAAGTAATAATATCAATAAGGAGCCTTTTTAGAAGACAATATCACTTAACAGAGAAGAAATTGGAAGGATACAGGGATTCTCCAAGAGACTGCACTACCAGTGCCTAACTAGCTAGCTAGGAAACTAAGGGAGGGAGGGATGAGAGAAATCACAGGAGCTTATATAAATGTTGGTATCATCAGCATAACAGTGGAAACCATGGTGCCTCATTATCTGTAAAAATAGAGGCACAAACTGCAAATAGAAGTGGACCAAGTATCGAACCCTGGGGGATGCCACAGGTTGATTAGGTAAAGGTTTTGTAAAAATAACTTGCTGCAAGATGGGATCCTGTGTAGAGCTTGTGGCAAACAATGCCAAATGCAGAGCTTGAATCCAAAAGAATAACATTATGGTAACTGAGGGTTGAGTTCTTAAATTTGACTGGATACACAGCAAAAAGTCTGGGAAGGTTTTTCTCCCCCCTGATAAAATGCTAAACACCTATTTGATTTCATATGCTAACTATGCATTGACTATTTGGTTTTATTTTTTTCTAGTCTGTTTTCCAGCCAGTGCAGTTTGCCCTAAGAGCTTTGCTTTTTTTCCCCACAAACAAAATGAGCACATAATACAAAAGCACAAATCTGAAGGCGAGTAATACCTTAACTTCCTTCTCAATGTAGTCATTGAGCAGAATCTCTGGGTCGATACGGTGGTCCGGAAGAGAGAGGGAGAAGGTGTGGAGGGCCCTGCGCTCAGTGGACTTCTCCAGAGCCTTCTTATCTCTCCCCTTCTCTCCTTTCAGAAACACACGCTTGAACGGAGACACAATACCTGGCTGAAGAAAGAAAGAGAAAGAGGAAATCACATCATGACCAGAGGAAGTCAAAAACACAAGAGCTCTTTTTTCAGTGTGACCACAATTTTATGAGTTCGGTCAGTGGCTAGATGTGCCAAAATGAGTCTTCCTGATGTCTTGCTGATACACTTCACACTGACGACATGTCATGACGGGGCAACTGTTACTACAACAATCCCAAGCCTGTAAATACATCAGCCTACATGGAAGTGCAGGTTATTCTGAAACAAGTTTAGTAATATGCAGTTCCTTTGAAAACGTTTAACCTCAATCAGCAAAAAAAGATGCATCAACACTCTGTCCTTATCCTTCAAGTGCTTAAAAACAACAACACAATCAACTACTCTTAACACTGCATTGACTTGATGGCTTTTATGAAACCCTATACCTTTGCGAAGCATAATGAGATCGACATTCGTGGAAAAACGCTGCTACTTACTCTGTGGTAAACCTAACCACTAATGTCAGCTTGCTATCCAAAAGAAAAGTCTCTAAGCTCTTAGATGTAGTTAAGGCTGAAACCTGGAGGCGGGCTGAATGTTTAGGCAACCACGTTGTATTTCAAGGTCTGCGGATCTGTAAAAGTTGAACAGCATATACTAAAATTACGTTTAAGAAAAGAAGCAAGAGTTCTGCGAGCCCTACCTCTGTCTCCATGATCAGTCCCTTCAACAGCACAATGGAAACTGGCTGCGCACGACAGCTGCCGTATGCAACCGTCGACTACTGCTGCACGTTGCTCTCAAAACAGGTTGCATGTGGCTTGTGACAAATGAGGGCTAACTCCCTCAAAGCAGCAAGAGAAACCACACCCCACGACACACGCGTCCTCACACACAAACAGTAACGTTCTGCATTAAGCTATAGTTCATGCAATAAGGAAGAAGAGAAACCACCATTTCCTGTGATGAAACACCCAAACAAAGTCTAAAAAGGTTATAGAAACGGCTGTAAAACGACCTCCAATAATGCCATTCTGTTTAAAAAACTGCTTTGAGGAAACTTCAGGACTTCAGGTTTGTCAATAGTAAATGCTAAAATACTGAAGTAATTTATAAAGAGGAACTGACAAAAATAATTATACCACTTAAGAGTACAACAACACAAAAAGTCTATTCCAGTTAAGGAGTTAAGATCAGACCAATCCCACATTAGGATTAAAATATAATGCATAACTATATGGCTATTGATCTTAAATAAATATTATTTTAACTTTGCATTAATATTGTATTAAATTCAAATCTCCTTACGATATTTCTCAGGGGGGGCTGCTTCATTTTATATGCACCGAGGAGTCTTTGTCCTGAATAAGGTGGAGGGGCCCTGATATAAAGTATTCAAAAAGACCCCATGGAGCCTAGTTTATCAAACCTAATTCATAACATCAGATGTTTTCATGTGTGAGCAGCAATATGATATATTGTGTCTCAGACAAGCCTAATTCTTTCACATACTAAATTATTGAAGAGGCAAGGAAGGAGACACTAAAGGAACATGAACATTTCATGAGTTTGTGTCCTTCTGAAGTTTCAGAAAACAAGCTGCACAGGTGATCCTCACCTGGATTTAAATTTCCTTCGAAGGTTTGATGCCACTAAGAATATTTCAAAGAAATTATTACTTTATTCAGCAAGGATGTAGCTTATTAAATTGATCAAATGTCACTGTAATTTTTGATTTGGCAAATTTTTTGAAAAAGAAAGATCAACATGGACAGTACTAAAAGCTCAATTATTAAATGTTGTCAATGCAATACACTTTTTTTGCAGAGGAGGGTAAAAATTACAATTTTCACTTGAGATTCAAAGCCAAATTTAAGGGGGGTAAAAAATGAATTTAAAAAGATGGCAGCATCATTATTTTTGATTGTTTGTTTCATTAGTAAAATCTGTTGACTTTAGCCATATTTGTTGCATTATGTGCCGATGGTGATTATTCAAAAATGGGGAAAGGACAAGTTTTTTCTCTTTTCATTTTTAATTTTTTTTAGGTTTGCATGCCTGTAACTCAAGTAGTAGGCTATGTTAATGACCTTTTACAAATTGGGTCTTAAAACAGGAGTTAATTCTTAAATTGTGCACATTTTTAGTGATCAAAAACCATTTAAATACAGTTAGTTCAAAATTGTAATAATATTTAAAAAAAATTTAGTTTTACAATATTTTTTGACTTTTAAAAAAAAAAAAAAAAAAAAAAGCCACTTAAAAATCTCACCAACATCAAACTTCTGAACAGTAGATTAATAAGATTACATAAAAAGATTTTGCTGCTTTAAATTTAATGTTTATTTATTTCAGCTTTTACAAAAGCTGCTGTTTACATTATCAAGCAAACACAATAAAAATATTATTATTATAAAATATATTTCGCACTGATTTTGACAGTAAATGTCTCAATGCCTCCACCCTGTGGCCACATGGGGAAACTGATTCTCTCTGCCAAATCAAGACAACTAAAACATTCATTAAAACATTGCCACATTAATAACAACTGAAAGCCCAACCTTTAAAAGATTACACAACATCCTACAAAACTATGATAATTAATTAGCTTTTTTGACCGAGGGAAAGAAAGCATCCGCAGCACAGTGGCGATTAAGATGCAGACACAGGGGTGTCACTTCCTGTCTGAATCTTTGGAGATCCCAGCCCTTTATTCTCCCCAGTGTATGAGGAGGAAAGTCTAAGCTCGGCATGGAAACACCTCCCCTACAAAAACACTGATCTGATAGGAAACGCCACATCACAGGAACCCTGTTTGTGATCACGCCATTCCTCATATCAGATAATGCTGTTCCTGCAGGCCTATTAACTTCGTCACCACACAGATGAGTAATTCTACACATAGAGTCAATATAGCTTCAGAGAGGACACTTTCAAGGTCTGTTCATTTTATTTTAACAATTAGACTAATGCTCAAAAATGTGTAAACTGTACTTACAAAATTACAAACACAGATTTGTAGAGCCATTCCCAAACATTTAGAAATCTCTCTAAAATGTAGATGCTATCTTCATTATAATAACAATAATAATTTACATTTTTATTTATATTATATTTTAAATATACAAGGAAATTGTGTTAAAAAAAAAAATATTAACAAAATGTATCTTCTTGGTATTATATATCATATAGAAAATATTCTATACATGCATACGCACATACATACAAAGTAGATAAAATGCAGATGTTACCTTCATTAATAATAATAATATACATTTCTATATTTGTGTTAAATCTTAAATATATACAAACAAATTTAGTTAAAAAAATTATAAACTTAATTGATCTTGTTGGTATATATATATACACATATACATACATATACACACACACACACATATATATATATATATATAAATAAATACACACACACACATATATATATATATACACACACACACATACATATATATATATATATATATATATATATATAAAATCTACTCTATACATGCATACACGCACAAATATAGCAAAAGTTATTAAATCTAGGCTATGTGGAAAGTTTTTAAGAAAAGCCTGGATGTATTTTATAATCTATTTCTAGGTTCACAACTAGGTTATATGTTATTTTGCAGCTCTTTTTTGCTTATTTATATGATATTATATCTATAATTCTACATTATTTCCTACGGTGTAAAATTCCGATATTTTAGAATCATATCTATCAGATGAACATCAGTATAGACACACAGGCTACCTCTTAATTGGAGGACCGTGCTGCATTACTATGGATGTAGTTTGTGAATCACTTTATAGATTACAAAACGATAATTACAGACAGTCCAGGTTAGGAAATGCAGACACAGATGATATTTTTCTACGTGACCATAGGGGGGGCTCTGTAAATCTCTGACCGAGGTATGAGTGAGATACTAGGGAAGAAAATGAGACAGATATTTAACAATCACAGTGAAGTCGCATGCTGAGATTCTCAGGTTATTATTTGGGTTGATTAGCGGCTAACATACACCACTAGCTATTCTCCTAACGCTGCTAATCTAGTCAAACAGTTAACGACAAAACGCGTCGAGACTCCTCTAAATATCACTAGAGATGTGGATAAAATCTGAGTGTTTTACGAGGCTAAGAAAGCTGTTTATCTGTGGTTAGGCCAACACTTTTGAGCTACTAACCAGTTTGTGGATCATGCGCGTTAACTCTCAAAAACTACAGTGTTGACTTACCTTTTTTACTTTCTTTACGTCATCCTCCATCTCTATGTACAAATGCTCTTCATTTTAATTGTATTAGATGCAGTGATGTCCACGAGTTCAGTGCCATCTGCCTCATACACGTCCACGGAGGAGGCGCTTTACCGATCTAACCTAAACAAAACACCGATCCGAATCACGTGGGCGTGGACCGGAAATGAACCACTAACCTTCTTAACCGTGATAAATATAGGGATTTATTCAGAAGGGGACAGAGACCGATAAAATGCCATAAAGCAAAAACAGCAACAAACTTTTCAATCCTGCCGCCATTTTGGGCGTAGGACGTCTACCCACAGTGCTTTGCGAGACAAACAGAAAACCTCATAAGCGCTTATTAAAACACAAACTAATGCATGTGGGTTTATTCATAACCCCTGAAAATTAAATATTTAGGTCAGTTTATTGTGCATTTTAATTGTAACTTAATAGTAAGAAATAGTATTAGGTTCTAGTGGCTCTTTAAAGAGGGGACCCACTAGGGGGCCTCAACAAACTCCTAAAAAAGGCTAAAAGGAGACTTAAATAGCATAATTACAACACTTTACTTTAATTAAAGTGCCGTAAACATTTCAAAATGCTTATTTCGAACATATAACATAGCCTACTTCTAATTTCCTCAATTAGCCATTTTAGGCTATTAATACTTAATTTGCTGTAACTGTGCACCACCGAAGTTACATAGTTAGGCTACTGTTGTTCCCTAATCCTGAATGTGGTTAGATGCTTGGATATATGAATAAGTTATGAATTCTGAATACATTAGTGTGTTTCATAACTCACAAAATTTTCTTCGCTGTAATTCGATTGAAGCAATTTGATGATAAAATGAATTATAATAATGTAATATCTTTATTAAACAACAATTTGTTACTCTGGGAAATCTATTTCTATCATATCAGTATACATTCACATACACATCTGAACATATACATTAGTATATAACCACTTTGATCTGTCATTGG
Organism: Enteromius mattozi; assembly: GCA_032359235.1. Taxonomy (NCBI): domain Eukaryota; kingdom Metazoa; phylum Chordata; class Actinopteri; order Cypriniformes; family Cyprinidae; genus Enteromius; species Enteromius mattozi. Next base: position 7,848,606 of record JAUMHE010000075.1, read on the forward strand.
GCAAATTCTGCATAAACATAAAGCATACAGTTTTGTATATATGTACTCACTTTCAAATACTATACTTATTTTTCCAGTCTTCAGTGATGAACAGTCTCATATATAGATCTACAGTAAGGCTCAACATATTCTTTTTTAGTCAATATGAGATTCCCTTTTTCACCTAAAACCAAAGTTTACAAAATCGACCGTAGCACCATATGTTGTCAGTATTAGTAATCTTTTTTTCCCAAAAACAAGGTCTAACGCATTACTAGACATCAGTTTTGTTCTCAAATAATGGCAATCAAACAAAACAATTTACTTTCATTTGTATTTGACAACATCAAATAAATCTTTTTTTTTTTTTCTCAACATAAGTAATAAGTACAGTCAGTTATGAAAAAAGAAATGTTACAGAGAGTAGCAAATAATTTGCTTAACTTTGTGCCTTCTTTCTTTAACACCCCATGTGAGACGATCTAACACAATCTGTCTTACAGGTACTTGACCCGTGTCCAACAGCATGGATAACAACTCTAAAATCAGCAGCAATTCATCATTAATAAGACCATTTTCCAACAAAATATACAGCCAGATCTACAATAACAGAAGAAATACACTTAGGTTTAGGACATAGAGATGACAGTAATATACAACACAGCAATCACCTTCTAAATGTTTAGCAATCCCTTTTTACCAGTAGTACTTTTAGGCCTGTATAGATGAATGTCAAAATGATGCATTTTCATCTTTTTTTTATTTCTCTTACGAGAAATCCTAGTGCAGATTCTAAACACCTAAACATATTTTTAAAAACAAATATACATAAAAATAAACTAAAATTCGGGGAAGAAGTAAAAAACAAACATATCTGCTGCACCAATGCTTCTTTGCACAGCCTGAAACATAATTAATGGCACCATATTTCAAAGAGAGATGTTTGGCTGTAAACTGTGTTGAGGTGCTTGTTCTTCCAGAGAGGAAAGTGTCCGTGAGCTTAAAGAGGCAGGTCTATCGGACAGTGGCCTTGCTTAGTGAGCCACAACAGGGGTCCTGCAGTCCACATTCGTGGTAGCACCTTTAATATATGTTGATAAGCACCAGGTCAAGAAACAAAAATGCACCGTTTTGTGGTTGTTTCGTCATCAGAACGTTTGGCTCTATTTCAATACTGATCATTAAGGAACCACTGTACAGAACTGGATTTGATGAGCGTGTAGAGAACCCTGGAGCGATGGCCGGGACGTCGCATTGAAGAAAACATGCACGTGTGTTGGAGGGGGTCACCATAGGTTGCATTTTGCGGGCATGCTAAGAATCCAAAGGATGTAGAAGCAGTCTGAAGATGGTCCAGCACTAGAGGCCTTTAAAAATGTGTCCAATGCCATCTCAGGTTTAAGTTAAAATATTCGACCCAGTGAGCACCATATTTACGTACCCCACTTCTTCTATTGTTATTGGTCTACACACATTTTTTCTTTTTTTTTTCTTCTTTTTTTTTTTGCAGGCATAAATCCATTTGGCTAGACATTTTTGTTCACAAGACAAACGACAGAGAGAAAAGATTAACTTGTTGGCACTACAGCTCATTCGTTTTGCAAGACAGAGGAAGGCATAGACAGAAGTACATTAACAATCATTAAATAAATTGCTAACTTCATCATAACTGTCATTTAGTACCCAAACAAACCAAATCTCATTCCTTTTTCGCATCCGGATATAAACAAAACCCTCGAATGGAACCGGTCTGTGTGTTTCGTGTGGGACCCAACATTTAAGTAGATGTTAAGTATTGCCTTTAAGCTGTAATAAGCAGATTGTTTCAGTTTGCAAAGATTTACCCGGAGAGCACTTCCTGTGTGGGTACGGGACAAAATTGACTGGCTTGTTACAGTACTGAGCGAAATATGAATGGAGACACTGGCATTGTTGTTTGCTGCAATGGCTGCCATGGCTACACAGAAGCACCCAAAAAGACAAGGCACCACAAAGAATCAGAGACTGGTCCCACTTACCCATCCCACCCTCCACGTCTACAAATGGAGGCATGACTTTAATAACAACTAATCTGACTTGTTTGACTAGTAAGGCAGTAATCTAAAAGGAACCAATTCGGAATTACATGCATGCTGTACAGGGTGGGATTCGTCGCAAATCCCATCCTACATCTGATCAAACGTGGTGATGTTGGTCACTACACATGATGCTAGTGGAATAATAGAAGAAAATATCACAGTGTACTTGAAAATATCACCTGGACTGTCTTACATCAAGCTCAATAGCAGTTAGCGATTTTGTAATTGGACTACGAAACGTTTCAAGGGATGCCAGGCAGCCGAGTCACGCAACCGTAAAAAAAAACATTGTACACGTCATAGCGTAACAGGGTTGGTGATATCCCAGCAAACAACAGTGCATTAACGTGCCAAGCACCTACAGAAGTGGAATATCGGTGACTTTTTAGGCACTGGAAGGGAACAGGGAACAGGTTTCGTTATGTAGCTTAAAGTGAAAACCTGATATTGCAAGGGTTGCGGAATATTGATGTTTTGGAGTTGCATGAAATCACCTGCCCGTCCCCCATTCCCTTTGGCCAGGTTATAAATCCAAGTTGTTATCTTGAAACATAGTCTTTGCATCCAAATATCCTAGATAACACTCGCATGAGAGGGGTGGAGGGGTCAGAGCAGCAACCAAGAATGGAGCTGAAGAGGTAAGACCTACAAACCAAAGTCACACGCATACACACACATGAATACACACACTCACTGATAGCTATTGTCTATCCTCAGGTTCTTTTCCATCCCTGGCAAAAATAAACCACTCCACCTCGTCAACTACAACCGATCTGAAGTCTGCTTGGAAAATTTAAGCAGGCACAAATGGGGTATGTAGAAGCCCATGCAGTGAAACTTGGCATCCCATGTTAACGTCTGCATTTATCTCATCTGGATGCTAAACAAACCGTTGGAGCAACAAAAATTACCTCAAACCTCACAGAGCAATTCAGTCATTCTCAATTGAATCGATGAAATCAGGGGAAAATTACCTCAGGATTGGAGGCAAACAAGTGTCTTTTTGTAGAGGTAACCCTCAGGTTTGTTCTAAGTGCACCGTATATAAGATACCAGAAAAAAAACATGGGATGTTTAATTCAATAACCTTGTACATTAGAAACCCTTACTCGTTGGTTGGCACCTGGCAACCCAGTCAATCCTCAATAGGTGCAACCTTGGCATGCATTCGATGGTGGTGTATAAACTCAGCTAATTTCAAGCAAAAGCAACACCTTCTTCTCTGATCATTTGAAAGCACATTTTCAAAAAAATATTGCACAATTGAAATATGGAACCTTTTTCTTTTATCAAAAATGAGTATAGTACATTTTGAGTGTGAATGTGCGAATGGTATACCATTTACACATGTAATGTGTAAAATGTGTCATGGTTCTTCATCTTTTGAGAAACCATTAGCCTTTTTCTGAAGAAAAGGTGGAGAGAAAAATTCAATTTTGTACAGGGAATGATGGAGGAGTACTAAAGGTTAGAGTTGAGCACCACACACTGCGAATATTTCTGTTCATTATTACACTGAAAAAATTGTTACTTTAAAGATCAGTTGTCTAACACATGACCTATTTCATTAATGTTTGTTTAGTCATATTACTTAACATTTGTCCTTTAATAAAACCAATTAATTTACATTTTAAATCACATAAAGCACATTATATGACAAAATATATTTAACAGAGTATTATTGTGTGTGTGTGTGTGCACACGCTTGTTTATTTATGGAAGGACTTATTTAAGAAAATATGTCCTATTTATTCTTTCTACCTCTAATCAGTTGCACTCACATGTAATATAAATGGGTTAAAAAATATATTAGTGGGCCATATATAAAAAATAATATTAATCATGAACTACCGTTTAAAAGTTTTGGCTAAATATTAGACGTTAGTATAGCAGTCATTACTCAGTTTATAGTGTCAAATGGTCCTTCTGAATCATTCTAATGTAATATGATGAGTTTGGTGCTCAAGAAAATATGTCCCATTTATTTAGACAAAGCAGTCGTAAAGTGCACTCTCACATACTACAGATGGGTTAAAAAAATATTGGGCCATATGTAAAAAATGTAAATATTCAACTCGCTCAGATTACAGAGTTGAAGATATCACATCACTAGTGAGATTCAGTAGACATATTGAGATAAATATTAAGGCCCTCGATGATCAAAATAGTGGTGGCAGTGTAATATGGTAGGCCGTCACCAAAAACTTAACACCAATTTTTACATGACATCATTGAATTTTATTTGAAAAACTGATTGTACCTTTTTGGTGCACTTTCCCAACCATTTCAAGCCTCTTTCCCCTTTGTGAAAAGAGAAAAAGAGTGGGGCATTGTGTGCTTTTTTGACAATCAAATGTGCTTTTTAGTGTCTAGCTAATATTGACTCCTTTGCCATCTTTGAGATCAGCTGTCACCACAACTGTCTGGGAAAAACGTAGGCACAAAATGGTAAAAGCGAAATCAGAATGAGGATGCTAAAGACTATGTTCCTCCATCATTCCCATCATGCACATGTCAGAGGCGGCTGGGCCACGAACACCATCAAACATAAACATTAGCTCAACATTCACGCCCAAGTAACCCAAACTAGGGAATGTTGTATTTCTGACTATTTGTTCTCCAACTCTACACTGTGTTAGTCAAAATATATGTTGAATATTCTCTATTTAGACTCTTTTAGATGCACTCTTATAGCTTTGAGAGCACAACTAAATAAAAACTCTGAAGAAAAAAGCACCAAGGGACGTGGAGAACCAGAGAGGGCATGAGAGTAGAGAAAGAGCGGCATCGCGCACCTTCACAGGGAGGACTCGTACTGGAGCAGCTCGTAGAGGAGGGGTCCATCCCTGTACCTGATGCCCACCGCGTTGGGGCTGATGTACTGGAGGATGTTTATGGTCCGCCGCAAACGTCGGTCTACAAAGTGAGCATCCCAGGCGGGGTAGCGCTTCCTGGGCATGTCGATCTTGATGAGGGGCCCTTCGGGAGGGATGGGCCGACCTGCCGCATCGGTGGGCTCTGTGGATCTCACCTGGAACACTGGCAGACAAGTGTCTGTGGCGGCCTCCTCTGGCTCGCTGTAGTCCCCTGAAGCCATCCCCCTGGTCGGAGTGGCTTGGGACCCCCGAGGCCCTGGAGTGGGAGCCATAGGCTCGGCCTCGGGTGGTAAGGGAAGGCCCCAGAGCAACTCAGCACAGCAGGAACTGGCCAGCACCCTCAGCCGGGGCCCCATGGGATGCAGGACCCCGTAGTAGAGAACCATGCAGGCCACTCCGGAGGCAAAGCACAGGAAGACGCCGCAGAGGGCGGATGCAGCGTAGGAGTCGGTAGTGACCGGATCTCTGTAGGTGTACCACAGAGCGGTAAGGATGGTATTTTCCACCAGCACCAGCGAATAATAAACCACCATGCGGAATCGGGTCCTTCCCTCCTTGACGTTAAACCAGCAGAAGACGTAGACCACGCCTACCACCATGTTGAATAGCACCTCCTCCCACTTGGACATACAGAAGTCTGTGCCTCCGTGGATTACCCAGAAGGCCATGGCACACCAGTGCAGCACCACAAAAATGCCAAAGTAGATGTGGAAAACTGAGGCAAAGAGGGCGAAAGATAGCGCCCGAGAAGAAATGGTGAAGAAACGCCACAGGAGATGCACCACCGCCCCTCGGTAGCTCATGCTCTTTTGGTCGTCGCGGGAATCGCGCAGAAGCTTGTGGTACGAGGCCAGAACCCAGGAAAGAGAGAGGAGAGACGCAACAGCCGACACACCTGGACAACAGAGAGACGTACAATTAATATGCATATCTTTAAAAAATAATAATAATTTGAATGTAATTGTAATGTGAGTAAATCAGGGGGTAATTAAAATTTCGGGTGAACTATCCCTCTTTTTAAGTCTTTTTACATGATAAATGGACAAGTATTAGAACCACAATAAACACATAAAAGGGTTACTCCACCTCAAAATTATTTTTTCCCCCATATCGTTCCAAACCCCTAAAAGCTTCGGTCATCTTCAGAACACAATTGAAGATATTTAAATCTCCGAATTGTGAAATAAAGTCTTTATTTTTGTATTCTTGCTGTACATTATATATTCTCGTAGCTTCATAACATTACGATTAAACCACTGATGTCAGATGGACTATTCTGACAATGTCTTTCATACTTTTCTGTTATTTACTTGGCTGTCAATGGGACAGTCATAAGCTTCCAGGTTTTCATCTTAAATATCTTAAATTGTGTTTTGAAGACGAACAACACTTTTATGGGTAACCCTTGGGTGGAGTAAGATATTTCAAATTCAAGGTCCTAATCTGGCTGTTATTCTAACAAGCTGCAGTCTTCGTAAATTTTTTGAGTGTCAAAAAAAGAACAAAATCACAACGCATTTTATATCTACTGTAATGTCTGTCTGTATACAGTAATGCTGATGAAAAGCACAGTAACACATCAATCACTGTCTTATCATTTTTACAACACCTGCCTACCATTTGTTGGAGCCATTTTCCAAAACACACCTCTTTCTTGTTCTATATATCTTATTTTTCTAAGACGTTTATCAGTCATCCTGCTGAGCTCAGACTTCATGTTCATAAAGGCATCTGCACTGCTGGCAGTGCTGTCACTTCGAACATAAGAAATGGTCTTACGGCTCAGATTATCTGCTGCACAGCAGAAAAAAACATGCTCCCCACAAACACAGTTGATCATTCAAAAAGTCTCAGCCAGGGAGGGCCTTATTCTCAGATTCATCCACAGCTCAGCCTTTTTTCCAGATACACAGCATAGATTTTCCATGAAGTGTCCGGTTTTCTGAAAGATTGTTGTACGTGTTGATAAATTAATACAACATAAACTGTGAGATCCAGTTGGGCATACTATTGTCACTTGAAAAGCTAACCTAACTGCAAATTTTGGCCATGCATCATGTTGTTACAGAGCCTTGAGTTGCACTCATAAAAAATTAAAGGTACATTTCCAGTAGCATTTCTAATCAGGAAGCATGTGACAAATCACCAAATTTATTAAAACAAATTTATCTTCTGGAAGGTATAAATTGTGACATTCGTCTTGCCACGGTTTCAGAGTTATCCCAGTGAAATTTACACATCCAAAAACATTCATCATTGACACACATAAGCAGTAATGTTTGAAATGTCAGTGGTCTCAGTATAGAGCTTAGACTCCTTACACTGCAGCGTTTCTGCCCGGTTCCTCTGGATCATGATGCAGAGCTGGAGAACCAGCTGTGGAGCGCTTTCCAGAAATGTCTCCAATAGACGGAGCATGTTGACATCGGCATACTCGTACATCATGGCCCAGTAGAAGCGTCGCTGGTTCTCCTTTTGTCTGCGGCTCTGGATTCCAAGATACATTGTTCTGATGTACCTGCAGAGGTGTAGATGCAGAAGAGAAAGAAAGGAAATACAGTATAAAGCTGGAAAATACAGAAGGAATTGTACAGATTACTTTTCAGATATAGAAGATGACAGTAAACAAAAGAGAGAAACAGAGAAACAAGGGGAGGGATCAGTTAACCAGATTGATATCCCATATCCATTATAGACATGCATTCTCTGTGAGATTATGACCTTGTGGGATATTTGTATTCTTCAAACCAGTGTTGTGTTTGGGAGGAACTAAAAGTAGCAATGGTGCTACTTTTGAATTTTTTAGAAGTGTGGCAGCAGCTCAGCTGTTCTTCTATTAGTGTAGCTTTTCTTGTAACAATCTGCTACACTAATGGTATAGTGTGAAAATGCACATTGCTGTTTTTTGTCACATTTTTGCACACAGGTTTGTGACTGAGATAACGCTAACCACAACTACTATCAAACACAATCTGACACACGCTGCTAGAATGTCTCGCTCTTTTTTCTATAACTTCCCTTGTCTGTGTTTGCACCAGGCCAGAGTATGTGTATTATCAGTGGCCATTTTTCAATGACTCATTCTACAGGTTACATCTTTACTAGTAGGTGGCAATGAGTGCTTGTCATTATTAGTGAGTCATTTGAATTATTAAGTCAATTGATTCACTCAGCAACACTTAAAAAAAAACAAACAGACAAATGTAACTGAATTACTCATAATCTGTATCATTCACTGATGCATTCATATACACTGATTCCTTAAGAAACAATAAAGGTGAAAAATGCCACCTCTGCAGGCATCATACAGAGGTAGGAAGGCAACAAGGCACATCTGAATCCAATGATCATCTCACAATTTCTCTACTAAGATTTTCTATTCCATGCCAACTGAGCAAAAAAAAGTTAAACGTACTTTAAAAGGGTGTTTGGTGGTTAGTTTGTGTGTAAATGTAACTTTTTTTGTATTTGAAGACGTACATTAGTATTGTAGTATTTACATATACACTTGTTCACATTTATTATCAAAGCTCTCTCTCTATTTCGCTGTAGATCATTAAACCATTATGCTCAGAAGTCTGTCTGAAATCAGTCATGTGCAAATGCTGCCTGCAAAGTCATTGCCCGACAGGCCAATGAGGTAACAAGTCATCTGCCTAAGCTTTCAGGCACAGTCACTGTCTTTGTTAGTGAGTCATTTGAATCAGTCACTCAACCAATTCATTTAACAACACTGCTTCATTCCGGAACAAAATACCACTGCTGTGTGTTGGTCAGAGAAACAGAGCTGTCACTTCATTTGAAACTATTTGCACAAGTGGAGCCAAAAAACAACAACAAAAATCTGTTATCTGTTTTTGCAAATGAACATGGAATATATATATATATATATATATATCTTCTTTTTGCCCTCAAACATCCAACATTAAATAACATGTTCATTAGGATTATTCTATGTGGTTATGTTGTGCAATCATCAGTGTATGATAACTGGAAGTGGATGGCTATTCCAGCAAACATACAGACTGCTAATCTTGTCCTGTCTTCTCTTCTCATCCTGTGTTAAAGACACCACATTGGGGACAGTGGGCGACAGGCGCCTGTCTAGACAGAGATGGAGACAGGCCGTGACTGTCAGAGATTGATTATCTGTGATCTTGAGCTTGGATGGTCTTCTAGAGTCACACTATATTTCTTTCCATATCTTACCCAAAGCTTAATTATGATGTTTTCACGTGGGAAGCTGAGATACCTTTAGAACTTAGGAGCTGAGAGCTGAAAATTACATTCAGCCATAATAACAGGACTGAGACTTTGAGACCAACAGGAGGTAAATGGGACTCATAGGCCCAATATTTGATAAAATTAAAATGCCTCCTAAAAAGTGTAATGATATGAGCACACCACTAGAGGGTTCACTTTACTGTTATGTAAAACAGGCTGTAAAACACAATCTGTAAAATCCGCAGACATTCATTTACTTAAAGGTGCTTCAAGCTTTTTTTTTAATACTTCACATAAAATGTCCCTACTACCTTACAGATATCATTAAATAGCTGTCCTGAGAAAACATACCTGTCTCTGTGATAGTCTACAGATACCAAATAAATACATAAATACATTTATATGCCACATATATACATGAATATGTACATGTATAGTTAATTATTCAGATTAATGTTACATATACTATTGTTTGTTGATCTGATTATAGTAGTTGTATCCTTTTTTGAATTACACATGTATATATTTTGTATTTTAAATTGTGTAGAGTCCAGAACAGCTATCACTTTGTGAAAGATAATAGGCATCTGAATAAAGAACAAATACAACAAATAAAATAATCTTTTGTGAGATGCAAGTCAAAGTTACAAAATAATGCTGCAATTGAGAGATATAAAGCTGCAATATATATATATATACACCAGTAAGATATTTAATGGTTTTTAAAGATGTTTCTTCTGCTCATCAAGGCTGCATTTATGATGTAATATTGTGAAATATTATTTCACTTTAAAATAACTGTTTTCTGTGTGAATATATTTTAAAATGTAATTTATTCCTGTGATACAAAGCATCATTACTCCAG